>OZJO01025290.1:0-11065 GCA_900406225.1 Acrobeloides nanus | reverse complement strand
AAAAATGTTTGGAAGTTGTTGGGCATAGCCAAAAACGGTGGAATATGACTTTTTACCACAAAAAGAAATTTATTTTAGGTGATTTTTAGAGCTCCAGATATCCTTAAAAAGGCTATTTATGACCATTAGGGCAGCCCCAGATCGCGTTCTAGTGAGGTTAAAATTCTGGTGACTAGGGGTTTTTCATTTTGTGGCATAAGGAGTCGTTTGGCATAAAATTTAAGAAAAAATCTTGAATTTGAAAATTCACAAGCTGTGAGGGTCCCTTGTCAGCCTAAGCCCAATCGAATTTCTGTGATAGGTTTTAGTGCCCTAAAAGACTTTTTGAAGGTTCGATTTTAGGGAATTGTCTGGGAAAAACGCAATTTCAGCAGAAACATAGTGTTTCTGGGAAAGTTAATATACCATTACGTAGCGCAGATCACCGGCTTTCCAACAACACCTCGATCGTAAAAATCAGATTTAATTAAGGTACACTTTGTCAATTAAAACTTTTGGGGAAAAATAGGAATTATAGCCAAATGGCCCATGTGCATATCTCTGGAACCACGAAGGCTACGGAGCTAATTTCAACGGCGTTTGCATTCACTCACCGAGCATATTAAAAAATAATACTAGTTGGGGTCGGGCGAGAACCTTAAAACTTTGTCGCCTGGGACCTTCGACTTTTCAGGACGTCTCTTAAAAAGTCGGTTCCAAAGTCGGGTTTGGCATGTTCGGGTCCGGTTCCGGGTTCGGGTAGTTCGGTTCCAACGCGTTCGGTTCCGGGTCCGGTTCCGGCCAAAAAAAGTCGGTTCCACCGGTTCCGGTTCCGGGTTCGGTTCCGGGTACCGGACTCTAGCTTAGACTAAGCCTAAGCCTAAGCCTAAGCCTAAGCCTAAGCCTAAGCCTTAGCCTATTTTCTAAAAAATGGAAGCTTTTTTATGCAAAAATAACATCGCCAACGTGTTTCCCATATAAAATTACCCCTAATAGGGTCATTTTTAAGAAAATTTTGAAAAATAAAATTTTCCGATTTTAGACCACATTCAATGGAGTATAAGAGCCGACGTAGCTCCTGAACTTTTTACCCTCTTCCTAAACATTTTTAGGTGGCTGCCGAGCACGTAATATCGATGGAGACTGGATAAACCATTATAAAAACACCCTTGTTCGAGTAATTTTTTGATTTTTCTTTATTTTTCCCAATTTTTAAAATTTTTTTAGCAATATGCAGATTGGTCGGCTCGCTGCTCCTCGTGGTGTGAGTGCACTGAAAATGAAACTTTGACATGCCAAGAACTACCTTGTCTACCAGATGGAGGTTGTAAAACTGAGCAAACTAGTTTGGGTAGGAAAAATTTGCATAAATGATTATAAAAATTGAACAAAATTTTTAGCTTTTGGTGAAAGACTTTATCTAGAAAATAGAGGAGCTTGTATTTGTCAATCAGGAAAATTTATCTGTGATACGCCAGCGGATATGCCAGAGTTGGAACCAGGTCTGGAAAAAGCTGTTTCCTGCCCATCCCTGCACTAACACTAACAAACCATACCCTAAGTCTAAGAATAACTCTAAATAAACATAAGCTATATCTTAAGCCCTGAGCCAGTGATGATCCGAACCGAAAATCGTTCGGTTCTGGTAATCCAAAAATCTTTTTGGCGGTTCCGGTTTCGGTTCGACTTCTAAAATTTTAGGAAGTCGATTAGCATAAGCCCAATCCTAGCCTAAGCGTAGCCTAAGTTAAGCCTAGTCATAAGCCTAGGCCTAAGCCTAAACCTAAACCCAAACCTAAGCGTAAGCCTAAGCCCAAGCCTAAACCCAAGTCTTAGCCCAAGCCTAAGAATACGAATACGCATAAGCCCAAGCCCAAGCCCAAGCCCAAGCCCAAGCCTACGCCTAAGTCTAAGCCTAGCCTAAGCCCAAGACTAATCCCAAGTCTAAGCCTAAGCCCAAGCCTAAGCTCAAGCCTAAACTGAGAGAGTAAACCTAAACCAAGCCTAAGCCCTACCTTACTCCACTATCCTAAAAGTACCAAGACAAAAAATTTTTTAGGCCTCTACATAACCGCCGGCTATTCAAAAGAAGAGCTTAAATTTATCAAACAAAAGGTGCCAAAAAATTTATTAGAACGAGCGGGTCTAGTTAGCCCAGAAAAATCAATAGCCAAAGATATTACTAGTCGCCTACAATTTGCCTTAGAAAGGGTCATGCCCAAAGTTAGTTTAGCTAATTTTTTCGCAAGAATCAAATCTTATTCAGGAAACCCTATGTAGGATAGTGTTATTAGAAGAATATGTGGATGATGGACCAATATTAGTGACACAGTTACAATGGTATGGATTGGATCCCTACACAAATGTCTCCGAGCCCAAATGGCATGTGGAAAAAATGGCAAAGGTATTGATATTAGCTCAGGTTTTCGTTCTAATACTCAATAGAACGAAAATCCTCCTAGAACGAAAACCTGAGAAATCAAAAATTTTAAAGATTTTTAATCATTTGAAAAAATTTCAAAATTTTGTGACAAATCACAATTTTATGCACAGGGTGTCCCCAAAAAAGGATTTTTGGACAATTTTTCAAAAATTTTATAAGGGATTTTTCTATGCGAGGAATCGATTGCGCGCATTGCCGTATCTTGAAAACAATTCTCTGAACCTGATTCAGGGAAAGAGGTGTGTATTGAAACGAAAATAGGCTAATGCAGGGTCAAAGAAGCGTTTTCAAGTCCAGCAATGCGATTTCTCGCCTAAAAACCCACATAGGGTTATTTTGGTGAAAATTAAAAAACTTGGAAAATTTTGAAAAAATCGCAAAAGTGCTCTTTTTTGGGGATACCCTGTATCAAACTTTTCAATTTTATGCAAATTTAATTTTTAGACTTGTGCGCCATATGTTCGCCAACTGGAACAAAATTTTGTCCTCGAGCGAACCGATCGATACCAACTTGTACTTTCAACAATAAAACAACTACGTGTAATAGATCTTCTAGACGGGTTACCTCTCAACTATGCAATCTCAAATTTTCATTTCAATATTTTCAGCTCAATTTTATTCTGCCTTTTATTATGTGTTAACAACTTTATTTATAACATATACAATAATTAAAATATATGATAAATAAATATTAAATTTTGTTTTGGAGAATGAAAAGTTGCAGAACACATGATCAAGTGGTAGGGTTGTAGGCAAGGTTGCAGAGAAGGGGGAGAGCACCACACAATTTTTTCCTTGGTCCCCTTATGATTTTTCTCAAAATTTTTGTAATTTTCTTCAAAAAACCTAATGATCCTCCATTATAATCTGTCACTAAAAATGTCCGAATTTTTTCAACAAAATCCTAATTTTCTGGGCATTTTCAGCTTAAAAACGGCCGTGAAGTCAATTTCGAGTTTGGACCTCGTTTTCGTCGAGATATGGCACTTTGAAATTTCGTTACTTATCACATAGGGTACTCCCTGAAATATAGCATAGAATTTCACCTGCTTTTCATTTTTTCACTTTGAAAATTGTGTGCCAGATATTCCTCTAACGATTGCTTTTTAAATTAAGTGAAAATAATTTAAGGATCCTGAGAAAATCCGTTTTTAGTGAACTGTCATGAGTAGAAAATCTTCTACCATATTTTTGTAGTTTGTAGTATTGTAGATGCAGATTTAATCTGTTATTACAATACTACAAACTACAAAAATGTGATATAGGGTGAAAGAGAGGGGAAGACATAATGACCGTTTGTGCGCATAAAGTGTAAATCCTTACCGGGAGGATGGAAAAGAAGTAAGTGGAAGATAGCTGTTGGCTGCGCTTCGGTATGTGGCTTTTATAGGGATGGCTTTGGTCTAGCTTGTCGCTGACAGTCGGCTGTATGGCGCGAAAAATGGAGGAAAAGGGCAGAGATGAAGGTCCCTTGTTAGCCTTAGGATTAGGCTAAGCCCAAGGTTAAGTCTAAGGCTATGCCTAAGGCTAAGCCTTAGTATAAGGCAGGATTTATACTTCCGTTGCGACGCTACAGTGCATTTTTGTGTTCTGGACAGCTCCTCCGAGCAACAACGAGTACAAATGTAACATTTATTAAATTTTTTGAAAATATAACTTTTATTATAAGTGTAATAAAATCGTAAATTGTAAAAAACTGTTACAAGCAAATTTTCTTGAAATGATCATAATTTAACTTGTACGTTTAACATTGGAAAACGGTATAAAAAATGATTCTATTAATGTTCGAAAATTTTAGCTTGGGTTAATTTATTTAATGTCTAAGCGGTTTTTGAATGAATTGTCGGGTGTATTTTTGCAATCAATATAAAGGTGATATTTCTTTAATATGGACGTAACATAATTTTTATAGGATGTTTCATTATAATATTTTAAGTAAAAAATAGTCTCCTTGAGTTCATCATATTTCGGACGAGTCTCATAATCTTTTAAACATAGCTTTAAAAAATCATATACACAGTTTTCATAATGCTTTGGAGATGCTTCAATCAATTTTTGTGAGTCTATTTTCTTGATATATGTGCCGCACGATATATGTTTTAGTAATTTGGGTAATACTGCACTTACTGTAAAGGGTCGCAACTTAAAATCCGGCTATGAAAAATCGACATCCACAGCGTGAAAGAGCATGGTTTAAAACCCGCAATGCCATATTTTATTTTACCCTCACTGAATGGAAATTTAGCTATATTGATAGCTAAATTTCCAAAAAACTTTTTAACTGTCAATTTGATCCAATTTAAATCCCTTTATTTAACAAGTCATCCGTATAGTTTGTTTCAAAAAGAGATATTATAGAAACTTCTCAACCCCAGTTATAAACGATTTCATCCGATCTGGCAAGTTGAGCAACGTTGGGCTCGCGGGTTTGATCCCGCTCGAAGCCAATTCTTTTTGCTTCGTCCAAAAACGGATAAAAATTTTTTGCTTAGGGGTAATTTTACGCGGGGAATCGATTGCGCGCATTCTCGAAGCGTGAAAACGCTTCCTTGATCCTGATTCAGGGAATAAATGTGTGTATTAAAGCAAAAATGTAAATTATTCGAATTTTAGTCGGAAAACCGGCTATCTAAAAGTAATTTTATGCGAGGAATCGATTACGCGTATTCCCGAAGCGTGAAAACATTTCTTTGATCCTGATTCAGGAAAGAGATGTGTGCATTGAAGTGAAAATGTAAATTTAATCTCCTCTTAAAGGGGATGCAAATTAGGGCTTTTCTCCAAAAATTTTTTTGTGAAAAATGACCTTCTAGGGGTAAAAATAGGGTTAAAAATTGATTGCACACATCGCCATCGCGTGAAAACGCTTTCTTGACCATGATTCAGGGAAGAAATTGGTGTATTGTAGCGAAATTCAATTTATTTACTAAATAAAGGCTGTTTTTTCGCAAATACCGAGTGGCTATTTTAGAATACTACAAACTACGAAAATGTTTCCAAACGCCTCTTCTCCGTCAGTTTTCACCCGTTTTTGATGATCTTGAGCTTAAAAAAATTCTGAAGGCCTATTTTACAACATTACGGACTGATTTTGTTGATTTTTATTTTCTAAAAAATAGTTTTCTTGACATCTATGCAAACACAACATGAGGCAAAAAGAAATATTTGCCACCCAGATTTAAACCTACGCCTTTGGAATTGAGTTCAAAATACAAACTACAAATCCGCAACTCGGTATTTGCGAAAAAACAGACTTTACGTATCCATTCCCTAAACCAGGGTCAAGGAAGCGTTTTCACGGTTCGGGAATGCGCGCAATCGATTTCCCGCCTAGTAAAACCTAAGAATCGACGGTTTTCTCATAAACATTCGAAAATGTTTGATTTTCACTCAATACATCAATTCCTTCTCTGAATCAGGGCCAGAGAAGCCTTTTCAAGCTTCGGGAATGAGCGCAATCGATTCCCTGCATAAAATTACTACTAGACAGCCGGTTTTCTGACTAAAATTCGAATAATTTATATTTTTGCTTCAATACACACATTTCTTTCCTGAATCAGGATCAGAGAAGCGTTTTCACGCTTCGGGAATGCGCACAATCGATTCCCCGCGTAAAATTACCCATAAGCAAACATTTTTATCCGTTTTTGGACAAAGCAAAAAGAATTGGCTCCGAGCGGGATCGAACCCGCAGGCCCAAAATCCGCGTTGCATAACTTGCCAGATCAGATGAAATCACTCATAACTGGGGTCGAGAAGTTTAGTATAATATCTCTTTTTGAAACAAACAATAGTGAGGTGGCAGTGTGCTCGACTTTCGCTAGTTAATGCAGGGTTCGATTCCGTCGCCGCACAAATTTTTTTGTCTTTTAAAGGTACAGGGTCAGAATAGGCTCATTAAGGCATGACTATACTTTTATGGTCAGAACCTCTTATTTTTTAGCTGAGAATCATGAATTGTAAAGTCAACTTTTTCCTAGACCTCATCTTCACACTTAAAATTGCTTATCAAGACAAGATAAATAACACCTTCTTGAGAAGATAAATAACACTTTCTTGAGTGTTCAAAGGTTGCTTTAAACAATTTGAGCGCTCCAAGTTGAATTTATAAAGTGAGATTAATGCATGGGAAAGTTTTTTAATGTCATTTTTATTCAAAACTCGTGCCGCAAAAAATTCAAAACCTTGTCCGAAGCTCAATACCATCGATTTTACGTGTATTTTTGAATTTTCTAACCTCTCTAAAACACCCAGGATAATTTTTTTTAGCCAAAATTTCTTTCCGACAGATGTATTTCAATATAAAGAACATTTCTAGCATAGTTTCAAAAAAAATCCGAGAAAAAAATTTTTTCGACTCATTTCTACTCCCATGTGTAAAAATGCGTCAAAAATCGAAGTTTCTCGGATTTTTTTTGAAACTATGCTAGAAATGTTCTTTATATTGAAATACATCTGCCGGAAAGAAATTTTGGCTAAAAAAAATTATCCTGGGTGTTTTAGAGAGGTTAGAAAATTCAAAAAATACACGTAAAATCGATGGTATTGAGCTTTGGACAAGGTTTTGAATTTTTTGCGGCACGAGTTTTGAATAAAAATAACTTTAAAAAACTTTCCATTGCATTAATCTTACTTTATAAATTCAACTTGGAGCGCGCTCAAATTGTTTAAGGCAACCTTTGAACACTCAAGAAAGTGTTATTTATCTTCTCAAGAAGGTGTTATTTATCTTGTCTTAATAAGCAATTTTAAGTGTGAAGATGAGGTCTAGGAAAAAGTTGACGTTACAATTCGTGATTCTCAGCTAAAAAATAGGGGGTTCTGACCATAAAAGTATAGTCATGCCTTAATGAGCCCATTCTGACCCTGTACCTTTAAAAATAGTTTTTCAGCGAAAAAACAGCTAATTAAAGTGATTTTTGAAATTTTTTTAAAAACTCGATAAAATTTCCTTGGTCTCCCTTATGTTTTTGCCCAAATTTAAAAAAAACACTAAGGGGACCTGTCGACCTTTTTTTTTGGTCGACAGTGACCTTTGGGACCAATTCGTATTTTGGGGCCCAGTACCCCCCCCCCTGCTTGCCCATGTATGGGGTCAGGGTTGGCTCTGGTGAAATTCTTGTGCAAAAATTAAATTGCCCATTATCTGGTAAAAGTTATGACCAAAAAAGGCAATAAAGGCATGACACGATAAATTAACACGACACGGCGTTTTTTGCGCAATGCGCGCAATCGATTCCCCGAATAGAAAACCCCCTGAAGAGACAGTTTCATAAAGATCCGCTCAAAAGCACTCTATTTATTGAACAACCCAATATTTAGTCAGATTTGACTCAAAACTGGCTGAAATTATTGGTAAGAGATTTTTAAATACTTCAAGATATAAGAGGATTTCAAGGAAATTCGATTTTTTGGGTGCCAATTTTTAACCATTTCATCCCCCAAAATTGCTTATTGTAAAGGACCACTTCACAATTTTACATCTGCCGATGTGGTTCTGGGACAAGTTTTGTTCCTCGGGTGGGAACAACTATTGCCCCTTGTCCTCCAAATGCACAACCTTTTTACTAGCGCCGAAACTTTGGCCTAGATTTGAGTGGAATTTTTCTATGCGAGAAATCGGTTGTGGGTATTTTCGGACCTTGGAAGCGCTTCTCTGATTTAGGGAAGATGTGTGTGTATTGTAGCGAAAATAGGCTAATCAGGGCCAGAGAATCGTTTTCAAGGATCGGCAATCAAAAAAAGTTTTGGAAAAATCGTCATTTTAAAAATATAAAAGTTTGTTTTCTCATTAACAAACAATTGCCAATAATCAATATATTCTCGAAAACCAGTTTACTGTGTAACAATGCAATAAAATTTATTTCGAAGCGCACCATTCAAAACATATAATTAGGAACAAAACAGGTTTAGAAATCGAGTTGGCTCGAATCATGTTAGCGAAAATTTAAAAAAAAGAATTATGTAATTTCGATGAGGAAAACTTATTTTTTCGAAACAATCAAAAATTTGTATTATTGAAACGAAAACTATCATAACGTTCTGTTCGCATATTCAGCGGCTAGAAAAACTATAAAAAGATTGAAATTTTCGTCAACAATAGACTTCTATCCTCAAATATCAACATTTTAAAATAAGGTTTCACTTGGGAAAACTCGACTTTTTGAACAATTTGGATATTGACACGAAAACATGAGTTACGTTCAAAGTGACTTTTTGGATCGTAATCATATGCATTTTTGCATAATATTGAAAAAATTTGTCGAAAACGGATTTATGGAGCCCTTCAGGTGACGAAATGTAGGATGCAAGACTTAATTTAAAAAACAAAATGCCAAAGAATCTGATATTTAGTAATTTTGGTTGTCCTCAGTCGGGAACAACTTTTGCCCCTGTCCTCCAAATGCACAACCTTATTATCAGCGTCGAAACTTTAGCCAGATTTGAGTGGGATTTTTCTATGCGAGAAATCGGTTGCGGATATTTCGCAATCTTGAAAACGCTTCTCTGATGGCTAAGCTACGATATTTACATTTTTCATCCCGGGTTCGATCCCCGTAGTGTCAAATATATTTTTGCATGGTTTTATTTTTACTTTTATATTATTTTTTCTACTTATTTTATGAAATGTATAATTAAAAAAATTACAATTTTTTCTAGCTATGTTCATGTTCTCTTCATGAAGTGAGGCACTCGGAAGCCGTATTTTTTCGACGAAGTTTGATCATGTTATTGATCTTTCTTACATTTCGAAAATCATTTTGCATTTGGCAAATTTCTATTGAAGATTAATGTATTACCATATTTTAGTTTGTAATTTTTTAATTTTAATAACATTAAACGATTCATAAATTATGAAAAAAATAATGCAAAAGTAAAACCATGCAAAAAAAAATATTTTTGACCCTACGGGGATCGAACCCGGGGTGAAAAAATATAAATATCGTAGCTTAGCCACTGAGCCAAGATTACTTATGATTAATTATGTCATAAATTTACTAAGTAGAAAGTGAATAAAAATTGTCGAATAAAATGCTATTTTTACAGCTCAGGACTTTCAGGTGGGAAAAAATTTTTATGGGACGTTAATCTATATATCATAAGGATCATTTTTATGTATCTTTCGTCAAAATCGAAGATGCACTATTCAGAATGTTTACTGTTAGACTCGAGTGCTCGTTCGAAGTTGGGTGATCGGCCCTGGGTGCTAAAATATTTAGCTCGGGTGGATCTTTTATCTTGCAGTATTTAAAAATTTCTTACCAAAAATTTCATCCAGTTTTGAGCATAATCTTCCCCAACTTAAAGTTCCCTTTCTTCCGCGAAATTTACCTCCATTTTTCGTTGTAATAAGTTTCATCATATTCAAAAAATAATCCAGCAGATCCTCTGAATTAATACCATCAAGTTCCTCTGAATCCTCTGAATTAATACTGCCAAGTTCGTCTGAATTCTCTAAATAAATACGTTCAAGTATAATAACTTCAAAAACGACATCATTCAAATTTGTCAATACTTCATCGACGGTCAAATGTGAATACCGAAATAGCACATCTTCCTCGATTTTGATTAAGTTTGTCCCATCAAATTTAATTTTATAGCTAACGAGATACCATTCTTCTTCTTCTGTCGCATAAAGATGAATTTCAGTTGAACTGAAACCTAAGCGATAAAATTGTCGAAGAGGCAAAATATTTTTGTGACGAATGATGACGTTGTTCCAAAATTGGTTAACTAATTGAATTCTTTCAATTTGATCTTTGTCCAAGAAAGAAAATACATTGCAGATGATTTCAGGCGTAGTAATCATTTCGAATGCCGATTCATACTTCTAAAAAAGTTGGAACTTATTAACTTACAAGGGACATTTCAGACTTGTAAAATCGATTTTTGTTCGGGAAGTTGCTTTTCTTGTAGATCGACCCCATGTTTATTATTAAATTGTTGAAGATCTTGGTGCATTTTGCTTCCCTCTTTGATATAGAGCCCTTCGAACATCGAAAAATAGCATTTATGAAGGAGATGAGAGTGTCAAAAAACACCTTTATAGGACATATTTTTCCGCAAAAAACTTCATATTTCACCATTTTTGACTTTGCTCGACAAATTCCCATCGTTTTTAGAATTATTTGAAAATATAAAATTCGCATTTTTAAGTCAACATTTAAAGGGGGAACCATTTATTGCAAAAATAGACGTTTTTAGAGAAAATTTTTAATACTCATACAAGCTTTGTAATATTGCAATATTTATGTAATTATATGAAGAATAAACGGTTTTTATTATAAAAAGCGATAGTTTTTGAGTATTTTGGCATGTTTAGTGTCTTTATATCTGTTACAGGCCTATCTGAAAATTCCGTATTTTCAGAAAATACGGACGTATTTTCTGAAAATCCTAGGATTTTCAGAAAATCCTAGGCTTTTCTGAAAATACGGCCGTATTTTCAGAAAAGCCTAGGCCTATCTGAAAATGAAGTGGAACAGTTATTTCATGAGATTGAAGCTATGAAGATCATAGGATACGATCGAAATGTTATAGCTATGCTCTTTTTAAAAATTTTTAATTTTGACCTCCTTCAGTTGAAGACATGGAGACATTTTTTAGGCACCTCTGATTTTATTGATTTGACCATAAGATAAT
>OZJO01025284.1:0-13232 GCA_900406225.1 Acrobeloides nanus | reverse complement strand
AAATCGACTTATATAGCCAAATATCAATAGTTTAAAATAAGGATACATCTTTGAGAGCCCAATTTTTAAAGTGGGCTCTCAAAAAGTTTGAGATTGACACGAAAACATGAGTTACGCCCAAAAAGACTGATTGGATCGTATTCGCCATACATTCTTGCTTACTACTGAAAAAAAATTTCATCGAAAACGAGCGAAAAATGCCGATTTTAGATGTATTTTTTGAGCGGCAACAACTTATTCTACAATCCAATATTTCTGAAGCCTATAACCCAATCGGCGCAATAAATTCCATCATCAGCAAAGAACCCGCATATGCCAATTTTTCTCTTTTATCACCTCCAATTCTGATTTCCGGCTGTGACTGTACGCATCAACTCCAGCGATTCCTAAAACTATCATCACCTTGCATTTTGTTATTGACTTAAAGAACTAGATCACTAAACAAAAAATTTGAAAAATAAGAATTTTTTAGAAATATGTTTATGAGGTCATCATTTCTCTATCACTGGTTCTATCTTGTCCTGTTATTTTGATATTTTTTGCGTTTTTTTATTTTTTTAACTTATATTAAAATAACAAATTTTCTCAAATATTATTAATATCTCTTTTCGATATTGCAAACAAACGATTCAGGAGCTACCGTAGCTCCGGTTTTTCTTTTCATGCTTGGTGGTTTACTAGGAACCTTGCTTATCTAAAAAACAATTTTTATTTTCGTTTAATCCTTCAAAAACCTTGAATTGGTTGAAAATATTAGCGGTAAACAAGAAGAGTTCCATCCTAGCTAGACCTTCTCCAAGACATTGTCGTTTACCAACACCGAATGGAATAAGTTCATCAACCTTTTTGAGTTGTCCATTTTGGTCCAAGAAATGAGAGGGGTTAAACTTTTTGGGATTCGGGAAGATCTATCAAAAGGAATATAAGGATATCAATAGTTTCACGAGATACCTTTTCATCGTATAAAACGACAGAAATTTGAGGCAAAACTTCGGTTCCTTTTGGAATATGGTAACCTTTGATGTTGACATCTTTAGAGGTGGTATGGCGAACGTTGACAGGCAAAAGATTGGAGATTCTTAGAATTTCCTATATAAAAAATTCGATTTTTAAAAGATTCTTAAAAATATAGAACTACATTTACGACAGCATTGGTGTAATTAAGTTTCGGCCTATCATCCAGGGTTATAATCCGATCAGTTCCGATGACAGAATCTAATTCTTGGTGAAGTTTGGCTTGTATTTCAGACTCTTGCATTAAATATAAAATACCCCATGCTAGTGTGTTTGTGGTGGTATCCTACGAATTTTTATAACGATATAGTTAAAAATAATTTACCTGCCCACCTAACCAAAGATCGAAACACATATTTATCAATTGAATGGTGCTAAAAATAAAAATTTGGTTTAAAAAATATGAATTCTTACGAATAAAATTCCCCATCTCCTTCGGCATCTTTTTTAGCTTTTTCCCGTAAAAATGCTTCAACAAAATCCGTCGGCTCAGAGTCATGATCAGCTCTTTTATTGTGTTCTTCAATTCGGGCTTTATAGAAATTGATGAGTTTTTCAGTGGTTTCTTTTACTTGATAATAAAGGCGATTAAGTATAGGGATGTGCTTAGTCAAGCTAACTTTCGTATTCACTATAGCCAGCCAAGGGTTTCCTAAGCCTCTCATAAGGTCAGAAAGGAGTCGTTTTTGTTCGAAGAATTCTTCCAATTTTTCCTATAAGATAGTTATATATGTCGTAACCGATCTAGTGATTTAAATGACTCAAAAATTCGTGAAAAATGGAGCATTTTTTGTTTTCACAGTAAATTCTGAATCGTTATCGTTGTCGAGATAATCGAGTTTGAAGTTGACGATTTTTTGGAATTGGTTTAGAATTTGAATTCCCGCCAAAATTGAAAATCAGGGTTTTGGCGGGAATTCAAATTCTAAACCAATTCCAAAAAATTGCCAACTTCAAACGCGATTATCTCGACAACGATTAGGGATGTAAATGTGCCGTTTTATAACGTTTTAAAACGTTTTATGACATTTTGTGCCGTTTTATAACGTTTTAAAACGGCTCAAATTGTCACATAATGGCACAAATGGCATATAATGACTTAGAAAAAAACGGCCAAAAGCCGTTTTTTGTCTTTGTTTCAAATCAGCAAAAGGTCATTTCACTAAGTTTTTGCTCTTTGATAAGTTCGACAGAAAAGCCAGATACAAAGAACTTTTTTTGATTATTCGTCAAAAAAAGTTCTTTGTATCTAGCTTTTCTGTCGAACTTATCAAAGAGAAAAAACTTAGCGAAAGGACCTTTTACTGATTCGATCCAAAGTAAAATCGGCATTTTTTTCTAAGTCATATATGCCATTTGTGACATTATGTGCCAATTTATGCCGTTTTAAAACGTTATATGCCATTTTATGACATGCCGTCATAAAACGTTTTAAAACGTTTTATGACATTTCACATCTCTATTAAAAATTTTAATCAAAAAAACTTTATTTTGTCTGACTCTATGTTGAACTTATTAAAGAGCAGAAACTTAATGAAATGACTAGGGTTCGTATCGATATGCATTTTTGTTTTGTTTTTAATTTTCAAGAGCACTTCAATTTAGGGATGTAAATGTGCCGTTTTATAACGTTTTAAAACGTTTTATGACATTTTGTGCCGTTTTATAACGTTTTAAAACGGCTCAAATTGTCACATAATGGCACAAATGGCATATAATGACTTAGAAAAAACGGCCAAAAGCCGTTTTTTGTCTTTGTTTCAAATCAGCAAAAGGTCATTTCACTAAGTTTTTGCTCTTTGATAAGTTCGACAGAAAAGCCAGATACAAAGAACTTTTTTTGATTATTCGTCAAAAAAAGTTCTTTGTATCTAGCTTTTCTGTCGAACTTATCAAAGAGAAAAAACTTAGCGAAAGGACCTTTTACTGATTCGATCCAAAGTAAAATCGGCATTTTTTTCTAAGTCATATATGCCATTTGTGACATTATGTGCCAATTTATGCCGTTTTAAAACGTTATATGCCATTTTATGACATGCCGTCATAAAACGTTTTAAAACGTTTTATGACATTTCACATCTCTAACAACGATAACGATTCAAAATTTACTGTAAAAACAAAAAATGCTACATTTTTTATGAATTTTTCGAAGATATATAAATTATGGCAAAATTTGCTAATCTAAAGAATTTAGAAAATCGACTCTGCCAACTTCGAGGCGGTCTTTTTCTTTATATCTCCTTTCCCGAAGGCGCTTTTGATGCGGTTTTTCATTCATATGGATTGATATATGGAGAATCGCGTGGTGCTATTGGTTTTTGTGAAATGCAAGTTTTCGTGTCAATGCACAACTTCTATTTATACTATAAAAAGTTTATTTAGTCCATCCAATTTTTCATATGAAAGGCGTTTCATGTAGAGAAATCGGATAGGCAAAATAAACTTTTTATAGTATAAATAGAAGTTGTGCATTGATACGAAAACTTGCGTTTTTTGCAATATTCACGCAGCAGCAGAGCTCAGCTGCCAGCAGTGTGCTGTTCGATACTCGCAACGGTTGCGAACAGGGTGCAGCAGCTTTAGTCAGGAGACAGCAACTGTATGCATAACTTTTGATAGGAACAACTATACGTTAAGATCTTGGTATCTGTTTAAAGTTAAGAACTCGAGCTTTAAAATGATACCACGATCTTTATGTATAGTTGTTCCTATCAAAAGTTATGACACAAAGTATTCCAAATAAGGGGTTACGTTATTCCCGCATACCCTGTAGAAAATCCAGACAAGATCTTTGAAAAAATGAACATATGATATAGGATAAATTAGGGGCCGAAATAAGATGAGACACTTACCCCTTCAAAACGATATCCGAACAATAAATTATTTATGATTGAGCCAACAGCGATGTCAATATATGAAGCAAGATTATGTTCTTCAATCCCAGTTTTCTTATCATTTTGGATTTTTTCGATTAAAGATGAAACTTCCACCAGAATCTTGAAAATTTTCAGTTGAACATTTCTAAATAAAAAGTAAAAATTACTCTTTCTTGCATTAGATTCTTTCCCAAACCAAAATTTCTTAGCACGTGCAGTGCAAATCTTCTCTGATCACGCCAAAGTTCGCCTTGACTAAAAACTACACCATAACTTCCACCTAAATTTTTAAAAAATGAGAAACTCTTAAAACCAAAATAAAAGGTGGTGAAATCTGAGCAGAATTCGAGCCTGTGGAGTAAGGGTAGAATAGCGCCTAAATCATCGAATTTCGCGAGATGGATGTAGCACCGCGCCGAAGTCGAGATTCGTATATATAAATTTAATCGAAATTTCTAGGTAGTGATAGGATAGTACCATCGGTTCAGAAATTTTTATCATTCCGTGTACACGTGTGTAGCAACTACCTCTAGTCGCAGAAAATAGTTCATCTGGTTTTTGCCGATCTGAGAAAGAATCACCGTCTTTTACAAACAAATCGATAATCATGTTATAGTCGGTTATTGCTATGATAGGAATTTCTCCAAACCAAAACGTATGCATTGGACCATATTGTTTACTCCAGTTTAAAAACGCGTCATATCCTGGTTCATGTTTAACCATTTCTAGGGTGTTTCCGAAAATTGGTAGAGGTGTAGGGCCTAAAAAAAGGTCTTTATAAAATATAGATCTCAAACTTTACCAGGCGGAAAATTCCTCCTCTTCCAATAAAAATGATAAAAACAAAAGGAGCCCAATAAAGTTAAGAATAAAAGTAATAGCATTTGAGAATCAAAATAAAAGGTTTTAAATTAGAAGAGTAAGATTTGGTTTTGAAAAGATCAACTTGTGAAAAGTTGATTTCTTTATTTTTATATGTTCTCGAGGTGTCTTTTCAGCACATAAACTTGCCCATTTTGTGCTCATTTTCAAAAATGCACGAACTACAAGATCAAAAGGTCAACTTGTGAAAAGTTGATATCGATTATTTCTATATGTTCTCGAAGTGTCTTTTCAGCAAATAAACGTGCCTAGTTGTGCTCATGTTCATAGATGCACGAACTACAGGATCAAGAAAACGCTTTTAATTTTTTTTTCATTTGCTTGAATTTTGTCTATATTTTTTGAAATTAAATGACTCTTGAAGGCTATCGACGATTACGATATCATTTTCGATAAAATGCTGTGAACATGTCTGAAAATTTGTTATTTTTATCTAAAAAATTGAATTTTTGGAGCTAGTTAACTTTTTGGGTCACACTTAGTGATGCTCAAATGATAAAGATAAAATTTTGTGATAATGATAGAATAAAGCAAAATATAAAGTTTATCATAATTTACATGATAAAAATGTTAAAGAAAATAAAGATTTTAGCGATAAAGCTTATTACTTGATAAGCTTTATCGCAAACTAAGTGATAAAGCTTATCGGTGATAAGATTTATCTTTATCAGTGATAAGCATTATCACCATGTGATTAGCTTTATTATAGAATCCGGATTCAAAATCCGAATCCAGAATATTGGTGATAAAAAAAAGAACCCTCGGCTAAATGCAGAGAGGCACCTTCCAGCACTAGACTCAACAAGCGAAAAATTTTTGTTAATTCGATGAGAATGGGGATGACCACGTACAAAAATGTGAAAGCGTGCTTGTAAGGCTCACGGGTGAAAAACGGAAAAGAGCCGTCGCCGACAGGGAGAAGGAATTCCCTATAGAGAAAGCTGGAATTTGATTGTGCTTATTAAACGCTGCTTTAAATCTTTTTTGAAGTACTTTCTGGTGATGTGTGCAAGTTGTCAACAGTTCCATATTTTTACTATAATCACCAATTATGTCAAATTTTATATTGTTTGTAAAATCTACTATAAAACCCTCTTATTCCAAATTTATAACACTATGAAAATTACAATCAAAATTTTCGAGATCAACTTTTCCATTTCTCCTCATTTTTTCATAATGATAACGAACATGAGGTAGGGATAAATAAAAAATTGGATTGATTCTGCTTGACATGGGAGGTTCTATGTGAGATCGATTGAATATGTACTCGTACCAGCAAGATATAGCACCAAAATCGTATTCGGGCATCATTTTGTTGATAAAAAGTTGAGGGAGTTTTCTGAGACGAGGGATGTCTTCTATTCCCAAAATGCAAATGTCATGTCGAAAAAAGTTGGAGTAGCATTTAGAATCGGGTACGTCTTTCCAAAATGAGTGTCTAAAAGGAAAAATTTTAGTTATTGGTAAAAAATGCCAAAACAAAAACAAAATTAGGACTGCCCGCCCCTTGGGCCTAAATTATCGCTTGTTTTAGTGGTAACAAAAGCATACTAGAATAGGGGGTCGTAATTACGACCCCCTGCTCCGCGAGGGCCCCGAAAAATGGGGGGGGGAGCGCCGAAAGGCAAAAATTTCCTTTAGACCCCTGCACCGCGCGAGGAGGTTTACGACCCCCTCCCCCTTCTATTCATCTATGGGCAGAAGTAAGGCTAGACTAGGCTCGGCTAAGATAGGCTAGGCTTAAGCTAGGTTAGGCTATAGAGGGCAGGGTCACGAATTTGATAAACATTAACTTCTTTATCGCGTTATATCATTTACAGCAATCCCTCGTTTTATTTGAACCTGGATTCTCACCTGTTTTAGTGGTCGTAGTGGCAGAAGTAAGGCTAGACTAGTCTAGTTTAGGCTTAGGCTAGGCTAGAGAGGGCAGGGTCACGAATTTAATCAATATTAACTTCTTTACCGTGTTATATCATTCACAGCAATCCCTCGTTTTATACACTTGTTTGTAAATCCTCCCGGCACATCTAACTTCTCCGTTGCCTGCAACATCGGTATAAGCAGCTCATCTATCCCATATCTCCCTTCCAATTGAGTCAAAATTTTTGTCAAATTCAACTCCTTCAACATAAAATCCACCATTTTCCTCGACAACGAATTTTGAGCTTGCCCTTTAGCAAAAGTCATCTCACTTTTTGGATTAAGCAAATTCAACTCTTCAAAAGTCCAATCTAAACTTTCATTTAGCCTTTCCATCAAAGGTTCTTGCATCCTAGCATCATTAGTTCTACAAAAAAGATGGAAAATTTGCATAATTTCATAATTTGTCTTTGTAATAACATCATGATTTTGAAGCAAAATCAAATAATTCCATTGATATTTGAATAAGATTTTCATACATTCTAAGTAAGCATAGTTCATTTGTTTGCTACTACTATCGGTGTCGAACTCGTTGTTGGAGACAAAAACATTGGGAAAGCATTTTCCGAGGTTGTGAATTTGTTATTTGAAGGTTGCATTGGATTTTTTTGTCAAGTACATAGCAGTAAAAGTTTTGTGGAGCATATTCGGCGGCAAGTTCCATTTCTAGGAAAAGAAAGTCTTTGTAAACGACTCGGGCATAGGCTATAGGGTATTCGGCTTCTTGTGTTTGGCAAGACGGGGAAGTAATTTCGTAATCGGACGGAGTTACAATCTGTTGGTAAAGATGGATTGTCTTGATAATTTATACGATGGCTTGAAAGGTTCTAAAAATTAACCGGGGATAACAATTTTGTCTTCTCTGCCTTGACTTAGACCATGCATGAACAAGGAGGGGGAGGGACAAGCTACCTCGAGGTTATACAAAACAACAAGTCAAAATTGTGCAAATCTTTTGTGGACAAAAAAACGTCGCGTCGCTTGCACCGCAACTTTTTTTAAGTCCGATCGTGCGTGAGTGAGGAAATTCCAATTGGCAACCCCTGCCCAAATAACTAAAGCCCCCAGTGTTGAAACGATCCATCTCCAAAATTGTCAAGTCAAGCTGGATATCCTCCACAAATTTTCAAGTCAAGATAGGTATCATCCAAAAATTCTAGATTTCTTCCTTTGTTCCCCCGCTAGCTGTTAGGTATCTCCCTATAAGCCTTTGCACGCAGCTAGATATCCCCCCCCCCATTTTGGGGCACGGCGGACGAAAGTTTGAAAAAAATAGCCTTTAGTGGAGTCCAAATAGTAAAAAACATCAGCTTTTCAAGCCGATGGTGGAGGGATCGAGTCCCGCCGCAGACTAAAAGTTTTTTGCACTTTTTAAATAGTGCTACTTTTGCTCATTTTTATCCCATGGGATTTTTTGCTGCGCTTTTTCGGCGCGCCGTATACACAAAATTTAAAGTTGTATTTTTTTATAGTCTCATATGTAAAATATACAAAATTTGCATAATACAGAATTTCAAAAAGATGAGAAATTGCGTTAGAACTTTCAAAATCCTATCTGGTTCTATGCATGGAAGAATATATTGAAAATTCCAAAGACTCCGAACCAGAATATGATGTTTATCAAAAGACCCCTGAAGAAAAAATTCCTAGAAATCATCGTTGGTGGCCTTGATTATTTTTGTTTAGTATCAATAACATATATATTTTTGGAATGTGATAAAAAAACAGGGTATGGGTGGCATAATTATGCAGAGAGTTGGTGAAGAAATGGTCCCAGAAATGAAAATTTTTCGAAGTTGCCCTCTATCCCTCATGCAAAATTTATCATGCATGAGATTTTCCTCAGCCTTCAGCACATCCAGAAGTCGGAAGAACGTTGGATGGCTACGTTGAAAATGACTCCTAAGCGTCAAATGGTAGGACTCTTGGGCATTGTTGGTTCTTTCAATGTTTGTAATGATGCTATTATGATGGTTCCATGTTCGAGCCGGGAAAAGAGCTTCGTTACTGTTCGGACGCACAATATAAGTTTTGAAAAAAATGATAAATCGAATAGCAACCACGGCGCAAAAAATTTTTGAATATGCTTCAAATTGGTATACCCCAATTTTTCGTGAAAAATTTAGTACACCGTGTAAATTAAGAGACGATATCTTGAAAGTTCGAACCTAGTGTTAAATGGCTCGACTGCCATTTAATTTAACTTTAGTTAGTGAGATTAGCGCGTGGTAAAGTTTTTAAAAGTCATTTTGAGCCAACCGCGGAACCCCTTACATTCTAACCTTGCTTGAAGATCAAAAACCTGATTTTACGTTGATTTTTTGAATTTTCTAACCTGCCTAAAACATCTTAGAAATTTTGGCCGAAAAAATTAACTATCTTTTCGATGTATTCCAATATGAAGAACAATTTAGTGTAGTTTTGAAAAAATCCGAGAAAAAATTTTTTTCGACCCCTACAACTACGGCTACCCATGTAAAATGGCTCAAAAATCGAAGTTTCTCAAGTTTTTTCAAAACCACGCTCGAAATGTTCTCCATATTGGGATACATCGGCTAGATAGAAATTTTGGCCGAAAAAAATTATCTAAGATGTTTTAAACAGATTAGAAAGTTCAAAAAATCAATGTAACATTAGNTTCATATTGGAATACATCAGCCAGATAGAAATTTTGGCCGAAAAAAATTATCTAAGATGTTTTAAACAGATTAGAAAGTTCAAAAAATCAATGTAACATCAGATTTCTGATCTTCGGACAAGGTTCTGAATATAAGCAGATTGGCTCAAAATGACTTTCAAAAACTTTACCATGCATTAATCTCACTAACTAAAGTCAAATTAAATGGCAGTCGAGCCGTTTAACACTACGGCCACCTAGGTTCGAACTTTCGAGATATCGTCTCTTAAAGTGGCGATTTACCTTTTAAAATATTCGAAAATCGGGTTTGCTATATTTGAAGTTCTTCACTTCAGTAAATCAAAACCGCTTTGCGCGAGGCTGTTCGTAGAAGCCCCACATAGCAATTTTGTTGTTACATGCTATCACCAACGAGAAAATCATCACTGTCCTCTCCATTTTCTTCATAGTAGTCATTTGCATCAAGGTCTAAAATATCTTTTAAAACGATGTCCTATAAATATAAATCATTTTCTTCATCTTCTTCGATTTTTTCTTCATCTCCTTCGACAACTAGCAATTATAATAAATTGAAGCTTGATATTTTGATAAAATTTGTCTATATTTTTGCGTCTATAAAATTTGCATTTTAGAGCATTTTATCCTAAAAATCGAGTTTTTTGCACAAATCGGGAGAGAATCAACTTTTTAGACACTTTCCAGAGGTCAAAATCAAAAAGTGACCACAGTATCGAATAGCTCGTGACTCGAGCTATATGAATAAAAAAATATTATAGAAAACGGATGCATTTTCACCGAGATATCCTCAATCTACTATAGCAAATTCTTAATCCGTACTATAAAATAAAATGCCCTATATTTTCAAACGCTTTTTTAAGTGTTAGGGTCATGGGTGGGGAGGGGGTAAGTCATGGGGCGGAAAGGGGGTAGGTCATCTGTCTCCGGCTTCGGGGACCGATTTTTTTTAGAAGGTCTAAAAAAAGGTCGCCAAACTGCGGAGGGGTGGGTCATAAAAACAAATTTTGGACCGGGGTCTGTGCAACTATGATTATGAAAACGCATTTATGGCTCCGCAAGAGTCGTGCCACTAATATGAAAACGCAAATGAAGCGCCGCAACTGCGAGGACGCAAGTGTGGCCGCCCCTCATCAACTCGGTTTTTGCGAGTAAATTGTTGCGATTTTTTGTCGTCTTTAGAAATTTTGAAACGTCAGATATTAACCCGTCTCTTCCGAGAATCGATTTTTGTAGTCTTATGATGATTTTTCGTTTATTCATAATTTAACTTGCGCAACAATGTTTTATTTTTTCCAAAATCTTTATTAGAGTGAGAGAACTAAAAATGCCTAAAGTTAGGATGGTCGGCGCTAGGGGGTACGTTAAGTCATTTTTTATTTTAACAAAAAATAATTATAAATTGCATGTAAATACAAATATAAGCTACATAAACATTAAATAAATCGAAATTTTATGCCTTAGGGACGTGTATGAAATTTGCATGAAAAACACGCACATTCACTTCGGCCCGGGTTCTAAGTTGACATCCGACAACCGTTGAAAATCAGCTTCTCCTTCACCATCCGATTCACCACCAGAAAAGTCTGTAGTAGGCTTAAAAACACGCCTGCTTGACAGACTTGATTATCTGCATCAAAAAGTTCTTCTAGATGATCCATAACCCATTTTTATGAAATTTTATGTTGATGTATAGGGTAATGCCGGCCATCCTAAAAAAAAATATTAAAAAAATATTTTTTGAAAGTCCGCACGTAGTTTTAAATATTTTTCAAAAAATTTTTTCCAAAAATTAACTTTTTCGATTTTTAAAAAACTAGCCAATTTTATCTTGTTAACACCATAGTTTCAAAATTTTAAAACTCTCACAGAAAAATATAGACAAGTTTAAAAAGCACAGGACTTGATTTTTCCTTTTGACTAAAACGCGAATGACGACATGCAAAAAGAGTTGGGTCGAAAGCAAATTTTATAATTTTTTTATGCACACATTAAGGCACATCCTATTTTTAGGATGGGCGGAAAAGACGGGTTAAACAAAGGCATTATGAAAATTCCGTGGGTGATAGTTAAGCCTATTGTTTAAAAATTTAAATTGAAAGATTTGAATGTGATATGTTGTATCAAGTGAGAAGAGAAAAATGTGAAAAAAGTAGTGAAATGACAATAGGGTTATTGAGAGATACATTATCACGGGGTTAGACGTAGATAAAGAAAAAACAAAATATTTATACATTGTTTTAGAGTCCATAAAGTCCATTATTTAAGATAAAAGAACCTAGGTTTAGAAAAAGAGCTCATTTTATTTTACTCTGTACAAAAATGAACTATTACTTATTTGACCGGGCCACATACAATCGGCTATATAACTGTTCGATGTTTACGGCTGAGGAATGGGAGCTTCATCAAAAGCCAAATGTCGGAGTTGGTGTATTTTATATCGCTTTAGCAACTTTTTATCAGGTAATAAAAGACAAACGCGTTTTGAAAGCAGCTCATGAGGACCCATAAAATTTTTAAAAAATAAGCTCATACAGAGCAGAAAAAACTTGGTCCACTTATCTAAAAATCGTTTAAAACTCCACTTTTAGGCCGCATATATACCATTCCTCATAGTTATGCTGAAATCCGAATTCATACAAAATTCTTGTTACAAGCTAATGTTTTTTCTGGGTGTTATTGATGTTGGAGCAACTATAACTGGTGGGACAATTTGTGGCATACTTGCTATCCGAGGCGATATTTTTTGCACCAACCCAGACATTGTCTTTATCACCGGTGGTATTGGAACTAGTAAGAACATTGAAACATTTCCAGGCCCTTATTTACGTTAGGGGCATCTGGAATGGTGGGCCTTCAAAATCGAAAAAAATTTTCCTAATGGTCCCATATGTTTTCTGACCATTATGATTTTTTCGAAATTTTTGGATGGTACCCCCACCCCAAATTCAGCTCTTATTTAATTTAAAAAATGGTATGGGTCTTCACTATTTAAATTACTCTTTTTAGCCTGCTGGGCAGGAGCGTGTTGTACAGGAGTTATACTTATTTTCAATCGTATTCTGGATTTGCTGAATAGTGATTATGGGAAAATGTTTTTTGGCGGGAAGAAAACACTTATTTGGCTTATGCTACCAATAATTTATATGTACTATGTGCTGTTTTGGACCAAACCTTTTATGTTCAATGCCTATTTGGATGCTTTGTTTTCGGTGCCATATATCGGTGTAAAAGAAATTGATGTAAACTGGGATTTGGTAGGTCGAGATTGCCATCATAAATGAAAAGATGTACCAGATATGTACTCCCTCTAACACGGAGATGCATGCAACCGGGTAAAGAGTAGAGAGGAAAGGAGTCAAAATTGAACGAACTATACCTCCTATTAACGCATCACTATCAAAGGATTTTTTTAGTATTCTAACAATTTTGTTATCGGCAATAACATTGTAGTAGCCATTGTTTTTCCAATTTTGTATACGATTATGTGTGTGGTGCTCCACATCAAAATGAAACAGGCCGACACCCCAGTTAGTCATGTACAAAAACAAGTAATAGAGAATTTTTTTAAACTTTATGACGTAACCATATATTGGCTTTTTAAGCTCATTCTTCAATCAATTCTGATTTCGGTGGTTCTCGAATTGGCCGCAATTATTTATGACTATATGCAATACTTTTATGTTCCTCCGGCGATGATTGTTACAGCACATTTTTTGTGGCAAGCCAGTCATGGTAATTTAATATGACATAATAGGGTAGCAGAGGCGGGTCCAAGATTTGGTTTTGGGGTCCACCTAGGTAAAAATCTCGTTTTTCTAAAGAAATTGATCGAATTTTGGCCAAAAATGCCATTTTTCTAAAGAACTTTTCGGTTTGGGGTCCAT
>OZJO01025283.1:0-13419 GCA_900406225.1 Acrobeloides nanus | reverse complement strand
AAAAAGTCGAAAATCGCATTTTTTGCTAACGTTTCCCTGAATCAGGGTCAGGGAAGCGTTTTCAAGATTCGGGAATGCGCGCAATCGATTCCCCGCATAAAATTAGGGGTAATAGGGTCATTTTTTAGACAAAAATTTTCTGTCAAATTTTCGACCATAGGGGTCCCCCCTTATGTTTTTTTGAAGATTTAGTGCTATCTTGTCAGGCTAATAACTCAAAAATGAGCGATAAGTTTTTAAACCGCCTTAATTAAAGTTGCTCAGGAAAGTCTCTTCTATAATTCTGTACAATTTTTTTTTGATTTGTCGGTGAAAATTTTTTTCCATATAATGAACATGGTGTGCGGCGAACAACTTTCTAGAACACCACTTTTTACGAAAAAATCTAAAATTCTAGCTTTTTTCTAACTTCGACCTGCGATCTTGTAAGTGTCTACCTTAACTGTTATAGTTAGGTGTTAAAATTTTCTTGAAATTTTTTTAAGTTCAGTCCTAGCGGAGTCGAACCAATGTGATTCAAGGTTAAAAATTTAACATTTTCCACTTCTACTCGACGAGGGAAGCAGCGAATTTGAAAAAAATTCTTTAAATTACCAAAAACACTATTCGGGTGTTCAACAAACAGAGTTTTTTCTAAGCAACGCACAACTCCCATCAAGTCGGTCATATTCTTGCAATTGATGTCTTTCTCTGATTTTAAGCGTTCGACACAGCATTCTCTTTGTTCCAAAAGACAGCATTCTTCGGCAGCTAAAAATTGCAAATATTGGGTTGTACCATAATAAAGGAATCGATTGCACGCATTACCGAATGGTGAAAACGCTTCCTGACCCTGATTCAGGGAAAGGAGTGGGTGTATTGAAGCGAAATGAACCAACATTCGGATTTTCGTCGAAAAAATGGCTGTCTAGGGGTTTTTTTAGGTGGGAAACAGGGGGCGAAAAGTTGGTACCATCCTCCACCCCGGGTGATAGGGGGTGAAGGGGTGGTACCACCCACTACCACTTACCATCCCTGGTGATACCACCCACCACCACTCGCCACCCCGGGTGGTATCACCCGGGGTGGTGGTGGGTGGTAACACCCTTTCTCCCCCTGACCACCCGGGGTGGTACCAACTTTTCGCCCCCTGGTGGAAAATCGATTTCACGCATTGTCGAATGGTGAAAACACTTCCTGACCCTGATTCAGGGAAAGGAGTGGGTGTATTGAAGCGAAATGAAACAACATTCGGATTTTCGTCGAAAAAAATGTTTTTTTTAAAACATTTTTCATGATAAGATAACAAATCAGATTCGTATTTTTCGCATTACCCATATATAAATTTTTTTCAAATTTGGATCATGCAAAAAGTTTAGGCTCCGGGATGGATCGAATCCGAGCCTTCAAATTCAAAGTCTGTAATGCTATCCACTAGGCTATTCTCCTGAAACCTTTCCGTGAAACAGATTTTATTTTACATCCATGCTTTTTGCCCAACACAAATTTTTATGCCGAAGCTTACCGCGAACAAGGTTCCTTTCGGCCAAAATACTCTTCCCCATACCATGTTGAATTACTGTACAGAAAATAAATAATCCCAGACCTAGATGAAATTTCCAGTTCATCTCGTAGTTCAAGACTTGCAAATGCCCACAGATCGCAATACTTTTTGCACTTTTCATAATAACTTTTATTTGCTCCTCCAGATGCTGCTTCTCACTTCATTATATGAATTTTATGGGTTTTAAAAACGTCTGCGCTTTTTTCCTGCACTCAACATTGCATATGGTATCCAATGTTGCCTTTGTTGCTTTAACTCTTATGATGGGCTTCTCGGTACGAAACGGCACCGAGCTGAACACGGACAATGGCCTATAAAATTATGTTCCGGTAATCTTATTGGGGAACTTTTTTATGGCAGATAAATAGGAGAGTTTTTTTTATAAGTTTAAGATGTGCTCATGTTTTCGTTGTAATACACAAACCCAACATACCAAAATTTTCCTCGGAATCTGAGTTACATTTTTTAGGAAGACCATGGTTGAAAACCTCCGTAATTAGGTCAAAAATTCTGATTTCTGTCATAGACCAGAAGAAAAATCTAGAGGTATTGTCAAAGATTTGAGTATAACTTTTTATTGAAGCGAAAACTTGCCATAGGTGTCTGTATAAAAGTTGTAGCGCAGATTCTCACCTTTCTCCTGAGTGGTCAACCATCTCTCAAAACAATTTCCACACGGAGATATGGCTGTTACAAGAAAAGTAAGCAGCCAAAATTTGCATGTGTCCACTACTATGCACTAATAAAAATTTATTCATGGCATCAAAATGTCTTAAAGTGATGGAATAAATGATATATTCATGATATAAATGCAATAAAAATAGAAGAATTATTCGCTTTAAGGCCGGAGAAACGCGTTCGATGAAGAACGTCCTGGAACATACAAAGGCATTAGAGGTACTAACAGGAAACAGTTGGCCTGCATTTCTTGCACAGATCTTTCTCGGTTCATACAAGTTGGATCGGCTAATGTTGGACGTCTGAAAAAAAAATTTGCATTTTTTTATGAGTTGGACATCAACAACGTTACCGATATGAATATTTGGGAGGTTGCAGTAAGTGCCTTTCCAGACTTCTCTTATATAGGATACCAACTGAAGGATTGGGGGCAAATCGCTCCAAAAGACCCATCTGATGCTGTTTTCGGACATTGGTCAGCCAAAACATGTCATCTTTTAAGGCTTTCCTATGCCTCTAAAAATTTAGTGTAAGAATAAAAATGGGTTTTATGTCTTTTGAAAGTCGGGGAGTAAGAAGCGCTGCATGATCCTTATCTGAAAGGCTTAGGCTTAAGCTTGGGCTTAAGATTAGGCTTGTCTTGGGCTTGGGCTTAGACTTAAGCCTAGGCCTAATCTTAGGCTTGGGCCTAGGCTTAAGCTTGGGCTTAAGCCTAAGCCTATGCTCAAGCCTAATCCTAGGCTTACGCTTAGACTTGGGCTTAAGCCCAAGCCTAGGCTTAGGTTTAGACGATAGAATCTGATGGGGATGGCGAAAATGAAAACTTTGTACGTCGCCCCTGTTTCGGCAAAAGCACCAAAAATAGCACACGAAAGAAATAAGCGCGGTGAAAGAAAAATAACGGGTAAATTCGCGGAGAGTGCAAGAGAAAAAGCTTCAAAGCCATTTAAGGAAGTTTAAAAAGTCGTTGTCTGCAATAGAGCAGTGGGTTAAGCATCGACGCCAAAACAGAAAACAACAGTGAAGGTTCATGACCGGGCAGTCCAACACAACTTTTGTGACTCTCCACGACACCCTCCCCCATCTAAATTCGGGTGTGGATATATGTAAAGAATGCACCATAACAGGATCAATTTAGAATCATCTCTTTATGTTTGAATTGTTTTGGATATTAGCGCGAAATCTCTGTTATTGTAATTTCATTCTGTCATCTCTTTTCTCAGTTTATTTGTATCTATCGCGTTTAATATTTTTACATGGCTTAAATTTTTTTCTCACACAATTAATTTTTTTCTTACATAATTTTTTTTTTCTCACACATTTTTTTTCTCACATATTTTTTTCTCACAATATAAAAAATAGGATCCTTTTTACATTACGTCGCGTTTATTATATTTACATTACGTCGCATTGTTATCGTTCTGTTTTTATTTGCGCATTCTTTCTTATCGCGCACTGTGTTGTTATCGTATCGTGTTTTGTGAACGGGCTTTTGATACAACGGTTGCGAGTTCTGTGCTGGCTGTTGTGCCATTAGTTCCTTGCATTTAGTTTTTCATATTGTGCCACGTTAATTTACTTCTTTCTATTCTTGCTGCCGGCGTTTTGCAAAGTAAAGGTTTGAGAAGCTTCTTTCTCTAAAGAGCTTCTCCTGCGCCGTTTCTTTAAATGTATTATTTATGAAATGTGTTGCTAAACTTTTACTGTTGTTTTGTATTGTTTTTGATTGTGAATTCGGACAAATAAAGTTAAAGAAAATTGCAGTTTTGATATTTTTATCGGGTTTGCACTCGCGTTTATTTTCCTATTTTAGTCCGAGTAATTCAGCGTCACCAGAATTCAGAGACGTAGTAACGTTTGCTACACAAGACGATCGCGAAGACCTGCGGAAATCCATTGCGTGTTGAGCGGAAATAAAAGTTCGAGACCGAGTGCGTGGACCTGGTGAAAATCCATTGCGTTTTGGGTGAAATAAAGGTTAGTGCCTTGCAGATAATATCCCCGGGACCCAGGGAGATAGGCAAAAAGCTTAGTTTTACATATATGTACCTTAGACATCCAAAAGTACAATAATGGATTTGTACATATAGTAGTCATAGCTAGTGCATGAACATTCAATAATTTAAAATACATTTGAACATCAAGAAAACCAACACCCATATCCCGAAGTATATTTACAACCGACAACGGCATCCATGATCCTAAAATTTTGGAACGTTTCAAATTTTGAGACGTTTCGTTTATCTTGCTTTCAAGGACCATTCCACTCGGGGGAAAAAGTTTACAACACCCAAAAAAATTTTTTCGATTTTTCCTTGAAAACAATATTTTTTCCATCGTTTCGAACATTTTTTACGATAACTCGTGCCTCAATCGAACCTCCCCCTTTAAAGGGCCAGTCCAGTAAGTTCCAATCATATGAAAAAATGATAAGTTCGGAAAGATCATGAAAATGGAGCATTTTTTGTTTTTACGGCATGTTCTGAATCGTTGTAGTTTTCGAGATAATTGCGTTTGAATTTGCTACAAGCTCTTTGTTGTAATACACAAACTTTTTTGAATTTTTGCATCAATTTTTAAAATTTTCATAAAATGAACATTGTAGCAATATTTTAGCTAAATGGGACGAACAAAATGACACCAAAATTATCCACTTTGAACATTGTTTTGGGTTATTGAAACGAAAATTCTGATTCATGTTTTCGTTTTAATAACTCCAAACAATGTTCAAATTGGATAATTTTGGTGTCATTTTATTCGTCTCATAGAGTTATAAACAATTGCTACAATGTTCATTTTATGAAAATTTAAAAAATCGATGCAAAACTTCAAAAAAGTTTGTGTATTACAACGAAAAGTATGTAACAAATTCAAAATTTCAAACGCAATTATCTCGAAAACTACAACGATTTAGAACATGCCGTAAAAACAAAAAATGCTCCATTTTTCATGATCTTTCCGAATATATCATTTTTATATGATTGTAACTTACTGGACTGGTCCTTTAATGTCTACTTACCCATAAATACGGCTACCATCAATATTAATAACCAATAAACTCGTCTTTTCCTAATTAACGTCTAAAAATTTGCATAAGATGTGTCTTTACAGTTATCCATACCTGAGCTTGTTGGGCTTCTGTCAAAAGGGACCCTGTATCAACGATCCAGTCTTGTCTAACTTTCTGTAAAATTTTCCAATAACAAAATGCCATTATCGAAACGGGAATGAGGTATTGTACAACGAGGAGACCCGATCCATAAAATAGTTTGATTCGTGGATCTGGTGGCCAATCATATTCACCACAAAACTGGAAACAAAAGCTTTTAATCAACCTATAAGCTAACCAAAAGGTTACTTCTCCACACAACGTGGTGTTGCCCAAAACAATTTGTTGCAGGCGCTGAGTAATAAATAAAGGCGACGAAACCGTTATAGAACCCATCCAACACGCGGCTACCATAAATTGGGCCTGAAACACACTTTTGTATTGATCAAAGTTATGGAATTTCAACAATATTGTGAGTTATTGAAACGAAAACATGAATCAGGGTTTTTGTTTCAATAGCATGAATCAGGGTTTTTGTTTTAGTAACATGGATAAAGGTTTTCGTTTCAAAAACATGGATCAAGGTTTTCGTTTCAATAGCATGAATCAGGATTTTTGTTTCAATAACATGAATCAGGGTTTTCGTTTCAATAATACCTGTCGAACGGTCCATGGAATCTTTAATGGAGTCACTATGCTTCTGTAACGATCAACGGCAATTAGGCACAAACAATAGCTTGAGATTAAGACTAAAAATTTTTGGTTGGTTTTTTTTATATGTTTCAATTTCCTTTTGCTCGTAGAGAATCTTTTTATTTGCTTTATAAGGCAAGCCTTTTTTTGAAGCCTAGGCTTAAGCCTAAGCCTATTATATGATGTCCCTCTTATTATGTAGTAGCTCCCAATTTTTTAATATTTCTTTTTTATGTTTCAATTTCCCCGCTCGTAGAGAATCTTTTTATTTGCTTTAGATGGCAAGCCTTTTTTGAAGCGACACAAACAAATCAAATTCTAAAAATAGTAATGAAAAGCGGGCAAACTTTTATTTTCTACTCTCCAACCGACCCATAAAATCTGAAATGCTCATGGGTAGTAGTCTTCTTATGATGGCCTTTTAGTAGTTCACTAAAGCTCGACATAGTCAAGTTGAAAGATATGGGCACACCGGCCGAAATAAATTGAAATGGATTGGTTTTGTTGTTGCGGCGGGAGCATTCAACTATGATGAGTGGGGATGATGAGATGGGTGAGCAAGACAAAAATCTAATTTGCTGATAACTCTCAAATGTTGAAATTAACTTCTTTCGATTTTTTCTCCTTCAATGAACACACAAAATAAGTGAATTTAGGTCGAGAAGAAGAAGAGAAAAAACATTGGCTTAATAGAAAAAGTGGTACTCGAGAGGGACCCAAAATGATGAGACCATTTTTCGTCTGTTTTTTATCTGGAAATGACCCAGGTAATTTTACGCGGGGAATCCATTAGAGCATTCCCGAGGCATGAAAACCATGAGGCTCAAAATTGCATATGAGTTGAAAATCAGGTGTACTGTTTCAGCCTTAGTCGGATAGGAGATAGGAAGTATAGGTATTTCAGCTTAAGCCGGATCTAGGTATAGATGTTTCAGCCTAAGCTAGAATGAGGGATAGCAGTTTCAATTTAAGCCTTGTCCAGGTATAGCTGTTTCAGCCTAAGACAGAACTTGGCATAGCAGTTTCAACTTAAACCTGATTCAGGTATAGCTGTTTCAGCCTAAGCCAGAACTAGAGATAGCAGTTTTAACTTAAGCCTTGCTCAGGTATAGCTGCCTCAGCCTAAGGCAGAATTAGGGGTACAGCTTTAACTTAAACCTTGTTCAAATATAACTGTTTCAGTCTAAGACACAAGCCTTCCCTGAATCAGGGGAGTGTTTTTCGCTTCGAAAATGTCAAATACCATCATCTTGGATCCCTCTTCTTGAAGAGTACCGAAAAATTGCTTGATGGGTGAATAAAATTTTATATGTGGTAGTTTTTTTTGTTATACGTACCTGAGATCCCTTGACAAAGAGGTACGAGTTTGCATAACATTCCACCAAATAACCATCTTTTCACAAAAGCCAACACTGGTGTAATGGGAAGTGCAGTAATACACAATAACTAAAAATTTTTGGAGTTACTATATGGGGAGCCATCCACGTGAAAAAAATTTCGAAAATTTTTCCTGAAAATGACCCTAAAAACATGCGGGAAATCCGAATTTGACATTTACTAGGCCAAAAAATGCTTCCCTGATTCAAGGAAGGCCTGTGTAAGCGAAAAGTCGCAAAAATGCAATTTTTCGACTTTTCGCTTCAATACATAGGCCTTCCCTGAATCAGGGAAGTGTTTTTTACGAAGCGAAAAAATGCTAAAATGTTTTCTTGATTCAGGGAAGGCCTGTGTATTGAAGCAAAAATGCGATTTTTCAACTTTTCGCTTCAATACACAGGTCTTCCCTGAATCAGGGAAGTGTTTTTTCGCTTTGAAAATATCAAATTCGAATTCGTTGCATGTTTTTACCCCTGGAGGGGTCATTTCTAGAAAAAATTTTTCACATGAGTGGTATAGTTGGTGAGATAATTGCATTTGAAATTTGAATTGTTGCTCATGTTTCCGTTGTAATACACAAACTTTTAAAAAATTTTGTACTAAAATCGTCAAATTTCACTTTGTAAATATCTTCACTATTGTAAATTATTAATTGTCAACATTTAATTTTTGATTTTTTTAGAAAAAAAGTCAATTTTTGTGCAAAAAATTTGTTTATTACAACGAAATCATCTCTTGATTTTCAAGTGAAAATGAGTCCCCAAATTCCATTCTGAAAACTTCCGAAGAATCGGTGTTCATTCTTGAAATAAAAGAGATTTTTTAGGATTGCCCGAAAAATTAATCTAATATTCTTGTCTCTCTTGGCTAGGCCGCTCAGCCGTCAAATCCCATTCTCTTTTTTCAGCTCTTACCAAATCAGAGACCGCTAGGTTGATTAAGAAAACATTAGCCACCGTCATTCGCTTTCGGATTACCATTGTCCCAATAAGAAGGCCATTTCCGATTATGCCAATAACAAAAATTACTGCGTATATTGTCGAATAGATTAGCTAAAAAACAAAAAAATGTTTTTTTTTTGAAAATCCATATGCCCAACATGCGAGGGGAATCTGAATTTGACATTTTCGAAGCGAAAAAACGCTTTCCTGATTTAGGGATGCCTGTGTATTGAAGCGAAAAGTCGCAAAAATAAGTCAAAATCGCATTTTTGCAACTTTTCGTTTCAATACATAGGCCTTCCTTGAATCAGGGAAGCGTTTTTTCGCTTCAAAAATGTCAAATTCAGATTCCCCGCATGTTTTTACCCCTAGAAGGGTCATTTCCAGAAAAAAATTTTGTGTAGTACCTCCTATATAGTCGAAATTTCTTTTTGACTACCACGAAACTTTTTATTGAATCAGGAAACATGTACATTGAAACGAAAAGAAATGTGAATCCTTATATAGCTTTTTTTTATGCATTCCTGCGTGGTCGTATGGCGGGAAAATAGGGATTAGTTAGTACTGTAGTAGTAGTAATTTGTAGTTTGTAGTAGTAGTCTGTAGTAGAAGTAGTCTATAGTAGTAGTCTGCAGTAGTAGTAGCCTATAGTAGTAGTCTGTAGTAGTAGTAATCTGTAGTTTGTAGTAATAGTCTGTAATAGTTAGTACTAATTCTGATTTTCTCGCCATACGACCATGCAGGGACGCATCAAAAAAGCTATATAAGTTTCTTTTCGTTTCAATGTACACATTGCCTGATTCAGTAAAAAGTTCCGTGGTAGCCAAACAAGAATTTTCGACTATATCTATTCCCTTTGTCGCCTGAGTCACTTATTTGTTCCCGTTTTTGTTTTTAAGATTTCATTCATCACGGCGTTTCTTGGCTTGTGGTGTAGTTTCGTCCCCGAATGACATAGAGCTGGATTGGTGACACAGGACTTTCTTCATTAGCATCTTGTTCCAATTTCCAATTGCCCCCCCCCCTCCTCTATTGTGTAGTAGCTCCCTTTTTTATTATTAACCTACTTGCACATCCAGCCTTAAAGTCCAATCGCCAAACATGGCCATTATTTCGTTCACATCCACACATGGATCAAGATCTGGCTCTATAGAATAGCTCATCAAATTTTCAAGCCGCTTATTATTCTATCCATTTAATTTAAGTCTGAAAATCTTTTTGAGAAGAAAAAAAATTGAAAAATTCGTCGGAAAAAAGTCTCCATAATTTGTAAATATTCGGAAAGTTGATGAAAAATGGAGAATTTTTTGTTTTTATGGCATCTTCTGAATCGTTTTAGTTGCTGAGATAATTGCGTGTGAAGTTTCGTCTGTGTATTACAACGAAAACATTTGTTTCAAATTCCTGATTCAATCAAAATTTATTTATTGCCACGAAAATAATTTGAATTTCTTGAGCATCTAGGAAATAGCATTTTTCTCAGCTCAATGAAATGAATAAAATGACACCAAAATTATTCAATTTGAAAATCATTTTGGGTTATTGAAGCGAAAACATGAATCAGGGTTTTCATTTTAATAACCCAAAATGCTTTTCAAATTGAATAATTCTAGTGTCATTTTATTCGTCTCATTGAGCTGAGAAAAATGCTATATTTACTTTTTTCTAGATGCTCAAGAAATTCAAATTATTTTCTTGCCAATAAACAAATTTTGATTGAATCAGGAATTTGAAACAATGTTTTCGTTGTAATACACAGACGAAACGTCACATGCAATTATCTCAACAACTAAAACGATTCAGAGAGTGCCGTAAAAACAAAAAATGCTTAATTTTTCATGAACTTTCCGAATATATACTCATGTTTTCGTTGTAATACACAATGGCAACTTTTTTCCAAGTCGATTGTCATTTAAGACAATTACTCGGTTAAAATTGATGCTGTTTAAAATGAAAATATGGTGCTAACAATATACATAGACAACTTTTCAATTTCAAAACATGTCATAATCACGGTTAATCGCGTGTCTAAGTACATGTTTTCGTTGTAATACAAAAATTTCAGATTTCGCCAACTTCACACGCAATTTTCTCAAAACCGTTAGCGATTCAGAACATGCAGTAAAAACAAAAAATGTTCCATTTTTCACGATCTTTTCGAATAAATTATTTGTATACAGGGTTTTTTCCAAGTGGACTGCTCCTTTAAGGGGAATTGTGCTTCTACAACTTTTTATGATTCACTAAAATATAAATTTCAACGTTGGTGGGGTCTTTCCGAGCGGGAAAAAGCTGCCAATTTTTGCTGAAATTCGAAAAGTTCATGAAAAATGGGGTATTTTTTATTTTTACGGCATGTGCTGAATCGTTGTAGTTTTTGAGAAAATTGCGTGTGAAGTTGGCGATTTTTGAAATTTTGTGTATTACAACGGGAACATGTTACGATAATTTTTAACTTGCATCAATTAAAAGTTGTGTTTTGAAGCGATTAAAGGACCCGACCAGTTCTTGAACAGAATTTTAAAACAAAAGCTTCACACGCAATCATCTTTTTTTTTAAAATTCTGCTCAATTGAAAGTTCAAGTTGGGGCGATCAACTTTTGCGTTGGAAGTAAATTCCAAATCGTTAACCCCTCGGAGATATTCGCATAAAAAAATTTAAAAATGTTTGTGTATTGAAACGAAGGGATTGACACCATAGCGCAGTTGCATAGAGTACTGTTCTTCAATCTAAAGGTATATGGTTCGAGTCCCGTGTGTGTATGTGGCTTTTTGTTTTACAAACTTTCGTAATTTTTATATAACTCCATGAGACGAATAAAATGCCACGAAAATTATCCAATTTGAAAATTGTTTTGGGTTATTGAAACGAAAACATGAATCAGGGTTTTCGTTTCAATAATTTGGTGCGAACAAACAATGGGCTTATTCTGGATATCTGGGAATTACTATACAGCAATATTACTACATTCGTCACAAAATACGAGGGTTATTGAAGCGAAAACATGAATCAGGGTTTTCGTTTATAGGCTAGTTTCGCATAGCGCAATTGAATAGAATACAGTTCTTTAATCTAAAGGTACAGGGTTCGAGTCCCGCGAAAAACAAGGTTGCATAGCGCAGTTGGATAGAGTACTGTTCTTTAATCTAAAGGTATCGGGTTCGAGTCTCGTACATGGCTTTTTGCCTTTGGTTTTAAAAACTTTCGTAATTTTTATATAACTCTATGAGACGAATAAAATAACACGAAAATTATCCAATTTGAAAATTGTTTTGGGTTATTGAAACGAAAACCCTGATTCATGTTTAAACATTTTTTCTTGTGACTCAACTTAATAAGATAAAAGTTCACAAGACTAAAGTTGAGTTGTGTTCGAAAGCTGGGGAAGAAAATCAACTCGAATAAATCTCATTATTAACAAAAACCCTATCAAATTCCTCCTCTCGAACGTCTCGTTTTAACGAACAATTTATTTACTCGAAAAAAGTTGAACCTTCCAAAAAAGAAGTTGCCTTGGCCAATTAGAGTAGTGGAGAATGAACATCCCCCAAAATTCTAGATGACCACGCTCTTGGATGGGCGGTAGCAACTCGGCGCTTCTCCTTCTTCTACTTCTCCATGATTCCGACATGACATTGGCAGATTTTCAAGCTCATTCTCCTCAAGATGACTACTCAATTGCCATCGGATGAAAGGATGGATATAAAACAAGACGGGCACTTATCACGCGTGAAAAATAGTTTTTGGAGAACAAAGATTCATCAATGATCAGGAAATCAAAAATCTCTCAGATGCTTTATTAGTTTGCCAAAAATGGGGATGTTTGTTGTGAAAAATAAGGAAGATGAAAGAACACCCTCAACTTTGTGTAAATAAAGTAAGTCTCGGGTTGAGAGAAGAGCGTTGAATTTAAAGAATCAGTCCGGTTGGAAAAAGTCGCCATTTTTTGATATTCGGAAAGTTCATGAAAAATGGAGCATTTTTTCTTTTTACGACATTTCTTGAATCGTTGTAGTTTTCGAGAAAAGTGCGTTTAAATTTTGAATTTGTGCTCATGTTTTCGTTGTAATACATAAACTTTTTTGAATTTTCTCAGAACAATCGAATTTTGCATTGACTTTAATCGATTTTTTCCATTTTCATACAATGAACATTGTAGCAGTTTTTTATAGCGAACAAAATGACACCAAAATGATCGAATTTGAACATTGTTTTGGGTTATTGAAACGAACATTCTGATTCAGGGTTTTCGTTTCAATAACCCAAAACAATTTTCAAATTGGATAGTTTTGGTGTTATTTTGTTCGTCCCATTTAGATATAAAAAATTATGTTCATTTTATGAAAATTTTAAAAATTGATTTTTCACAAAAATTCGATTTTTCGAGCAAAATTTGATTTTTCATACAAAAATTGAATTTTTCTACCAAAATTCGATTTTTGAGCAAAAATTCTATTTTTCTAGCAAAATTCGGTTTTTGTTCAAAAATTCAATTTTTCGACCAAAATTTGATTTTTGAGTAAAAATTCGACTTTTCACAAGAAAAATTTCATTTTATGAAAATTTTAAAAATCGATTTTTCTGCAAAAATTCAAAAAAGTTTGTGTATTACAACGAAGAACTTGTACACAAATTGAAAATTTCAAAGCAATTTCAACGAAAACTACAACGATTCAGAACGGCGAGGGGTCATTTGCGTCCGGAAACATCCGTCCCGGACATTTGCGTCCGGGCGCAAACTGTCCGGACACTTGGTGAAAATTTTGATGAATGTCTGGACGCAACTGTCCGGACGCAAATGTCTGGACTCAAATATTCGGACGGAAAAGTCCGAGACGCAAGTGACCCCCCGCACACCATGTTCATTATATGGAAAAAATTTTTCACCGACAACTCAAAAAAAAAAATTGTACAGAATTATAGAAGAGACTTTCCTGAACAACGTAGTGAAGACCGTTTTAAAATCTTATCGCTCATTTTTGAGTTATTAGCCTGACAAGATAGTACTAAATCTTCAAAAAAACATAAGGGGGACCCTTATGGTCGAAAATTTGACAGAAAAATTTTTTTCTAAAAAATGACCCTATTACCCCTAATTTTATGCGGGGAATCGATTGCGCGCATTCCCGAATCTTG
>OZJO01025278.1:0-10920 GCA_900406225.1 Acrobeloides nanus | reverse complement strand
CAACATTTTAAAATTAAGTTGCAACATTGAAAAGCACCAATTTTTTGAAAAAGTTATATCGACACGAAAACATGACCCATTCTCTAAAAGACAGATTGGATCGTATACAACATACACTCTTACTTAATACTGAAAAAAATTTCATCGAAATCAAGCGAAAAATGCTGATTTTAGATATATTTTTTGGGACCGATATTACTTATGAAACAACCCAATATATAATTTATTTATTGCATCTTAAAATCATGTTATAATTTTTTTTAAATTTAGAAATCGCAGTCGATCATACGTTGATCTACGTATAGCGGATTTTGACAACGGTGACGCCGAATGGCAACAGCAACTCCTCCTCCCGCCCCACCGCCGCCACCCCCAGCCCCACCTCCTCCACCCGTTGTACACGGATCCGTAAGTGCAACAAAAAATATTCTTTTAATCTAAATTTTTAGCAAAAGATATTGGCACATAGCAAACGGGAACCAACCAATCGTAACAACATCGGGAGCATACGTCCCACCCGTAAGGGGCTGTTCAGATATTACGTTATCAATTTTTTCGGATTTCCCCCCCCCCTCACGTTATCAAAAATGTACTAGCGTTATCAACTTTTTGTGGAAAGGGCTGACCCCTCCCCCCCAGCATGATAATGTAATATCTCGTAAGAATATGCAATAAATTCCAAAAATTTTAGAACCGTCGAACCGATCCCCATTTGCCGACATTCACCCTGAGACATTACAGGTTTGTATCTGATTTGTTAAAAATGAAACTTTTGATATTTTAGCACGCAGCCGCTAGTCTGCGCAAGACCCAGCACAATCAACCGCTATCATCATATTGGACCGACCCGATACTGGTTAAAAATCGATTTATTTTAAGTAACAAATTTTTAGGGACGAGAAGATAAGTTTTCTCCTGGAGGACATTGGACGGATCTCCCGCAGCATGCGGGGTTGGAACAGTATCAAACCGGAACAACGGTAGGCTCCATCTCCCGCTGAACGTCAAAAAAAGTTGATACATATAGTGCAGTGGATACGAAAGCCGCTCGTCCGATCTGGCAAGTTAAACAACGTTGGGCCCGATTTTCATTAGAGTGGAACTTTTGATTTAAAAAAATATACAAAAAATGGAGCAAAAATTTATTACTCCATTTTTCATCAATCAAAAGTTCCACTCTAATGAAAATCGGGCCCAACGTTGCTTAACTTGCAGATCGGACGAGCGGCTTCCTTATCCACTGCACTATGAGCGCTAACTTTTTTTGACTTTCAAACGGAGTATATCTTGAACAATAATATTTGGATTATTTTTAAAATTTAGTTTTCTGCTCCGCCCCCTGGTGCCAACCAACCTGTGCAGATCAGTAACGAACCCCAGTACACCTATTCGGTAAGGCAAATCAAAATAAAAATGTGATTTTATTTTTTAGCTAAACACTTCTCATGAAGAACGCACTTATTCAACCACCAATTCTCAACCCCAACAACGCACATCATCTTTTTCTCCCTTTACCCCTAATATTCAAAAGCAAAATAATTATTCATCGTCATCATCTTATGTTAGTCAGCAACCTTCAAGGTAAGAGAAAAATCTTTTAAAGGGGGGGGNCCAACAACGCACATCATCTTTTTCTCCCTTTACCCCTAATATTCAAAAGCAAAATAATTATTCATCGTCATCATCTTATGTTAGTCAGCAACCTTCAAGGTAAGAGAAAAATCTTTTAAAGGGGGGGGTAACAATCATGACAGGATCTCGAAAAAAAATTTTTTTGAAAATTTTTGTAAAAAATATGTTTACTGGGGGTAATTTTATGCGAGAAATCGATTCCGCGCATTCCCGAAGCATAAAAACGCTTCCTCGACCCTGATTCAGGGAATGGGGATGGGTGTATTGAAGCGAAAATCAAACATTTTCGAATTTTTATGAAAAAACCGTCGATTCTTAGGTTTTTCTAGGCGGGAAATCGATTGCGCGCATTCTCGAACCTTGAAAACGCTTCCTGATTCAGGGAAGAAATCGGTGTATTGAAGCGAAAATCAATTTATTTACGTAAATACGTATCCTTTCCCTGAATCAGGGTCAAGGAAGCGTTTTCACGGTTCTAGAATGCGCGCAATCAATTCCCCGCCTAGAAAAACATAATAATCGACGGTTTTCTTATAAAAATCCGAAAATGTTTGATTTTCGCTTCAATACACCCATCCCCATTCCCTGAATCAGGGTCAAGAAAGCGTTTTCATGCTTCGGGAATGCGCGAAATCGATTTCTCGCATAAAATTAATTTCTTATGCCATATTGTAGAAGACCCCCAACTTCATATCAAAAGTGAAGGAATTATCGTACACCAATTTAAACTGATCGTTTGAGATTGATCTAAAATAAATGTCCCTGAATCAATAAAAAGTCTGTTTATTGAAACGAAAATATCGGCCATTAGAAAATTCAAAATTTACCGACTCGTTTTGGACGAACGATAGCTCATTGAATTCCTTATGGTCTCAGAAATTCAATGAGCTATCACTCGTCCAAAACGGGTCGCTAAATTTTAAATTTTCTAATGTCTCATATTTTCATTTCAATAAACAGACTTTTTATTGATTCAGGAACATTTATTTTAGATCAATCTAAACCGATCAGTTTTAATTGGTGTACGATAATTCCTTCACTTTTGACATGAAGTTGGGGGTCCTCTACAATATAACATAAGAAATTTTTGAATCCAGCGTGGCAGAACTTGCGGTTTCCTTGTTAGAGCGCGAAGTTTGCTATTTTAACTTTAAAAACACCATGTCAATAATTGTGGGATTGCTCTAAAAATTTCCTCCCTATTATTAAAAGCAAACTATTCGGGGTGGAACTTTTCCTAATCTCAACAATGACCAATTTTTAAATGTCGTGCAGCAATTATTGAGTATAAAACTTGTTTCAATCATAAGTTTTCATTTAAAAAATTTCTAATCAGATTTTATGTCAGAAAAATTATATTTTTGATTGATTAACTCTAACAAGAAAAATCCATTTGAATTTTTTTGCTAAATTTATTTTTATAGCAATAACTTTATTTCTAACCCACAGCAATATATTTATGATTTTGCTACTCAAACACCAGCTGCAGCACTTATAGAGCCTTCAAATTCTACACAAAGTTACAATTATAACATGTCTTCAACGAATACAAATTATGTCAAGCCTGGGAATATAAGATCAAAAGGATTTGTAGAAGAACTCCGTGATAATAGTAAAATTTTACAATTATACTCCGTTTCCAGCTATAATAGGTAAAAAGTTGGCGGCAATTTAGAGGGTATCCCAAACAAGTGGAATTTTCGTGATTTTTCATGAATTTTGGACCTGAAAATTTTTTCCTAAAAATGATCCGTATAGGGGTAGTTTGATGCGGGGAATCGCTTGCGCGCACTCCCGAAGTGTGAAAACACTTCTTTGATCCTGATTCAGGGTAGCATGTTTAAGCGAAAATGAAAAAATTCGGATTTTGACCGGATATCCGACTACCTAGGGTTTTTCTATGCGAGAAATCGATTGCGCGTGTTGTCGAAACCTGAAAATGCTTCCTTGTCCCTGGTTTCGAAAACACGCGCAATCGATAACCATAATCACTAGAGACGGTCTAGCGAACTCCAAACATACGACCTCCCAAGCACAGTTGCACAGACCCCGGTCCAAAATTTTTGTTTTTATGATCCACCCCTTCCGCAATTTGGCGACCTTTTTTTTAAAAGGTCATCGGTCCCCGGCGCCGGGGACCGATGACCTACCCCCCTTCCACTCCATGACCTACTCCCTCCCCACCTCATGATCCACCCCCTCCCCACCTCATGATCCACCCCCTCCCTATCCCATGACCTATCTCCCCCGGTCGAATTTTACCGGGGTTGTGCAACTGTGTTATTGAGGCTTATTCATCAGTTCTCCAAGTATCTCTCTAAGTACAAAGAATCAGCCGATTTAGAGAACTTTTTGAAAATTCCTGGACTCTAATAGAACCAAAAAAACACCCAAGTTGTCTTCAAAATCAGTGATTTGCGTGTCAATATTCCGACCATTTCAAATCGGGTTGCGACAAACTAAGTCACGACATTTAACGTCGCGACTAGTCGGGGTCTATTGTTGTAATTGATTAGTGACAAGTGATTAGTATAAGTTCACTAACAAACCGATAAGTTTGTCACTTGTCGAAAAAACTGACTAAGCAAAAGAGGTTAGTCAGTTTTTTCGACAAGTGATAAACTTGTCCGTTTTTTAGTGAACTTGTCACTAATCACTTGTCACTTTTCATGTGCCAACTTGTCGGTTTTTTATAACTTGTATCTTATCACTTGTCAAGTATAACAATAGACCCCCGCCCACTTTTCAATTTTGCTGATGCATAATCGCCTAGCTTATTCCATCCGTTCAGCTGTACCCTAAATCCACAATATTGCTGAGGTGCGCATGCACTATCTTCCCCCTTATGAATAAGCCCCAATAAGGACTTTAATGCACCGCTGCGTCTACAAAATTTATTGAAAAGCTAAATCCCATTCTTTCACCTCCCATTCTTGAGGCTCTACACCACTTACAAGAGCATATTTTTCGCTTTGCGACTTTAGCTACTATCTCCTTCCACGAATTCTTTAGCGCCTGAAGGCATAGCCCAAGAAAAACTTGTCGATCTCTGTTCAATGTATTATTATTTTAACCCAAAATTTTAGCACTAACTGATCGACAAAAATATTCGAACCAATTCCAGCAACCAATTCTTCCAGAAAGAACTCTACCCCGAACGTTCGCACATATTTTACAAGTACTATTTATAAAGATTTGAAACAAGATTCAATTTTGCTCCATTTCAAGAAAACATTCTAAACTACTAGCATGTCAAAATCCCAAGATAATTGAAAAGATTCCCGAAAATATTTTAAACACATTCATTTTTCTTACATATATGTCAGATTTTTTAAACTCCAGCCTCCAGTTTGACGCAAAATGTTTCGATTTTTGAGGGGAAGCCATTAATTTTTAAAACTTTTAAAGTGTTCTTTGCAAGCATAAATTTTTCAACACAATAAAAATTCAAGGAATCCAAAACAATGCACAATCAGCGGGATGAAATTAACGAACTTGTTAACGATTTGGAATGGAAAATGAAAACTGGTTTATGTGCCGCAGGTGAAGGTAGGTTTCAAAATTTTTGCAATTAAATTTTTCGAAATATTACACTTTCCTAATTTTCTCATGGCATTCAACTGCCAAAAAGTATCACGTTGGTTCTATTGAAAGGATTAGATGGAAGAAAGTTTCCGGTTGGCAATAATTGCTTCATTTTTTATGCATAGTCAGGAAACAAGCTAGAAAAAACGTTATATGTATTCTAAGCGGTATTCATTATGGAAATGAGACCCACTAAGACGTTAAAGATTCAACAAAAAGAGTTAATCCTACTACAGGGCGATTTAAACAATTTTGCGATTTTTTCAAAAATTTTCAAGTTTTTAATTTTCACCAAAATAACTATATAGGGGGGTTTTCTATGCGAGGAATCGATTGCGCGCATTTCCAAACCTTGAAAATGCTTCCCTGGCCCCGAATTAGCTTATTTTTGCTTCAATACACATGCTTCTTCCCTGAATCAGGGTCAGGGAAGTGTTTTCAAGGTTCGGCAATGCGCGCAATCGATTCTTCACATAGAAAAACCTCCTATAAGATTATTTTGGTGAAAAAAGTTTAAATTTTTTGAAAAAATCGCAAAATTCTCTTTTTTTAATCACCCTGTACATTAAACGTGTAATATGTGTATGTCCGCACGGATGATTTCGGAAACGACCCACCGGAAAGTCAGAATTTGAGTTTCTCCGTATAAGTTATGCTTAGTTTCATTAGAGTATACCGCTGTAACGAGCAACTGTTCTCGTGTTAATGGAAAGTATGGCACTATGCCATTAAGTTTACTACTGAGCTATTCCAACTGCACTTTTATTTTACAGGGTGTCCCAAAAACATGGCAATTTTATGTTGACATGCACGGCGCACTAAAATTATCAAAAAAAACCGGCTTGCACCTAAAATTAAAAACGGTGTATGCCATTGAATTCGACTCATTGTGACGAGCAAAACGAATACCATATCATGAGGGGTTCATATCCTATACGCGTCCGAACGCCTATTAGTGATGTGTCCGAACGAAATTAGTGATGTTATTAGTGATAAATTAGTGAAGTCCAAATTTTCCGAACGAATTAGTGGCGGCCCTAATTTGTCCATTTTATGCACGTTTTTTTGTTTTTGAAAATCTTGACTTTGGGCAAAAAGTTTTCGCCCGGACTAGGATTCGAACCCGCTCCTTTATGAGCAAAAAGCGAGAGCCATACCACTAGTCTATGAAAGTCGGTTAGTCACTCGTTTAAAATTTTCTGGCGAAACCGACCTTCATAGTCGAGTGGTATGGCTCTCGCTTTTTGCTCATAAAGGGGCGGGTTCGAACCCCAGTCCGGGCGAAAACTTTTTGCTCAAAATCAAGATTTTCAAAAACAAAAAAACATGCCTAAAATAGACAAACTAGTTCGTTATTTCCCAAAAGTCGGAAATTCAGAATACTTTTCTCTCGGGCTTTGAGCGACCTCTTCAGAGACATGGCCCAGAGTCAACTCTCAGAATACTTTTCCAGAAAAAAGCTATGTCAAAATAAAATAGGCAGGTTTCATCTGAAACACCCTGTACTTGTTTTGCTCGTCTTAATGAGCTGAATCTAATGACATACACCGTTTTGAATTTTAGGTGCATGCTGGTTTTTCATTTTAGTACGCCGTGCAGGATAATTGCATTTTCTCGGGTAAAATGAAGTCTTTTGAACTATGTCTTTTTTTAAAACGTAGGATCAAATTCTCTATATATAAAAAAGAAATTAGGATAACAGACAACAATTTATTTGAGAAAATAAAATTTTCCTATCATCATAAAAATTTCAAATTGCCATTTTTGGAGACACTTTCTACTTTTGCTCTGAGATAGACTATACTAGTTTTTTATATAGTTATAAAATTTGGTAACTCATAAAATATCATCATAAAATCTATAATTAAACTTTTAAAAAGCGCAATTCTTTTATGTTTCTATATTACCCGAGGGACTCAAACTTCGGCTTGTTGCATTACTATCAACCCTTGTCGTTTTTCCGTTTTTTTCAAAACTCTGCATTAAAAAGACGATTCATTCATTGCATGTATCAGCTGTCTTGCGCCGCCCCTCGTTCCCTCTCCATTTTCTTCCCGCACCTTTCCTCCTCGAAAAACAGCATAGATTCCGGGAGAAGCGCCTCCCTTCTCTTGACTAGTAACTACATAGTTCTTTTCCATAGGGACACTAAGCATTCCATTTTGTTCTTACCAGTCGGTTGGAGCAGTATTTTTTCCATACCTGTCTGTAGCCTATAGGTTCAAGCGTGATCTGTCCGGGTGGTGGTGGGTCCAGCTGGACAGCTTGTTCGAATTTTTCAAGTTGATACAGCTGACTGTTCATCCAGGATCGTGAATTATCTTTAAACACATCAATTTAGCTACTTAATCTTTCAAGCGTCATTGATTTTTGAATTTTTTGTCCCTAATATCTAGCTGCTAATTAATCATTTAAAGAGCTAGTGTTTATTTTATTTTTTACTATTCCTTAAGCCCAATGGCAGATGATGATGGTAAGTGAGACTTTTTAAGTTTTTATTTATTTTGTGGTACTATTTAACATGTGTTTGTTCATTTGAGAAACCCGAAATTTAACACTTCACATAAATCAAGTTTAAATTTGTGATGCTTCAAAATAATTATTTTGATAATAAATTATTTTTACGTTATATTTAACGCAGCCTTTCTGGGGATAGGTATATTTGTTTTTGTTGTGGGGGGTTTCTACGCTCATTTTTAAAGGGGGTGACATTTATGGCCTAATCCAGGAAAAAATTTGTCTAAAAAAGATCATTTTTAGGGGTAAATCATGCGAGAAATCGATTGCGCGCATGAAAAAAATGGTTCCCTGACCCTGATTCAGGGAGGGGTTTTTGGGTTTTTGAAAATGCGAAAAATGACAATTTTCGCTTCAAAAACACAATTTTTCCCTGAGTCAGGGTCAAGGAAGCATTTTCACACTTCGGCGATGCGCACAATCGATTTCTCGCATGATTTTACCCCTAAAAATGATTTTTTTTAGAAAAAATTTTTTCTTGGATTAGGCTATAAATATCACCCCTTCCCTTTAATGTTTTCGCTTGTTATCTTTAGAAAGACAAAAGCTAGCTATTTAATTTTTGCTTGAGAATTTTTTCAGACCAAGACATTTACAATCATACATGGGCAAGGGGGTAGGTCGAAGACCCAAATGCGATACGTTTGTCGATCAAAAAAAACGTATCGCATTTCATACATAAAAAAATTGTATCGCAGGTCGGCGCGAAACGCCGACCTGCGATACAATTTTTCCCTCATCCATCACACCCAACTGCGACATGTTTTCTACATTTTACTCTCTTGCGGCGATATGGGGGTGGGTCAACCCACCCCTTGCCCACGTATGTTTACAATGATAGGTCAATTGTAGGGTGTAAAGAAACATAGAAAAAGGTCAAAAAATGAATAAGCGACTTTGGGTGAGTTCATTTCCTTTCGTCAGACAAATTTCGGTACTAATTCGGATTAACAACCACTAACAGGGTTCAGAAGTCGGAAATTTTTTTCAAAATTAAGCATTTTAGGGGTATTTTTATGCGATAAATCGATTGCACGCATTCCCGAAACGTGAAAGCGAATACTTTTTGTGCAAATAACCCTTTTATATTTCATAAGCATGTGATTTTTATGATTTTTTCAATTATTACGGCGCGCATCAACAAAACGTGAAAGCTGTTTTTGCCTGATTGCAGTATAAAAGGCTAATTTTCACGAAAAGTATTCGTTTTTACGCTTCGGGAATGCGCGCAATCGATTTCTCGGGGTTTTTCTATGTGAGGAATCGATTGCACGCATTTTCGAGGCGCGAAAATTTTTTTATTTTTTCAATTTTTCCCTTGGGGACCAAAGGGTAATAAATCGAATTTTCAAAAAGTTCTCTAAATCGGTTAATTTTTTATACTTAGGGGTTTTTCGACATGGGGTACTAAAGTTTGAGAGAATTTTTTGATTTTGGCCATTGGAAGTTATACCTACCAGGGGTATACTCTCTAAAGATTTCATAACTAAAATCGCTTAAATCGACGTCAGGAAAATTTTTTCTTGCCTCGAAAATGCGCGCAATCGATTCCTCGATAAAATTACCCCCGGAAAGTGGTTTCATGCTAAAATTCGAAAAACATGAATTTCGCTTCGATACACCTACCACCATCCCTAATTCAGGGAAGCATTTTTTCGACAATGCGTGCAATCGATTCCTGTCTTTCTTCAACAAAAAAACGTTGAAAACGTGATTAATAGGGTTTCCAATAAACATAACATCTTTTTGCTTTCCAGAAATTTTTCTAGCAATAATGATACGAAATAAAAATCTTTTACCAAGATTAATGCTTCACAAAATTGCATAAAATTACTTTCCAGATTTTTTATTTTTATTAAACTCTTCTTTTTGTCTTTGGAAGTTTGAAAATTGCCCACCTCTGAATGAGCATAACGTAATTTCCCTTGCGGCTTTATTTGATAAGATGAGAAACCACTTCTCCAATTTATTGGGCAAGCACGGAAATTCTTCTTGAAGAAAATTTTTAAGAGGATTTTTTGTGAGCTCTTCACCACCAATAAATTCTTTTAATTCTCACACAGCTGGTGTAATAGCTTTTCATGAAAAAATTTCTTTAAAAAATAAAGTGCCCTCTTGATTAGAGATTGGAATTTGGGTCCCAAATTTTACATAAAATTGGCTTATAACTTTTTCTTGTAACTTTTTGCAAAAATGCGACTAATGTGCAGCATTTATTGCTCTACAAGTAACCGCTTTGCAAAAAGTTATAAAGCTAATTTTGTAAATTCTGAACAAAATTTTGGGACCCAAAATAATTTTTGTTTCCGATCTCTACTCTTCATACTAAGCGTTCGCTTTTTAGTATTTGTTGCGTGCCAGTGTTTGTTTAAACTTGAATTTTGTTTATATAACCAATAAAATTTCAAGGATTATTGGCAGTCTTTTGAAGCGTTAATAAAGTTTCTATAAAATTTTTGCTGCTGGTTTCCGATATGTAAAATGTTGTTAGGGCACTTAAAAATGACGACGTCAAAAACATTCAACAAATCTTTTGAATTTCCAAGAATAATTTTTTGGTGACGCTATTTTTGAAACAAATCTTCTCATTCTTTCTCTATATTTGTTGCCAGAACATTTTTAAACGGAAGTCAAAGATGCTTCTTGGGCATCATGTTTGGAGGACTAAAAGCGCATTCCTTAACAAAGACCACTGCATTTCCGAAAGAACTTAATGGGGCGCGAACAATTCCCAAAAGAAGAAGATTCTCAGTGAAATAAATGATATACAGCTATGGACATTTTTTTCACAAATCTTTGAAAAAATCCCTGTTGGAAATTGTTATTTTAGTTGTAGCAATGAGCTTCTTCCTTCTTATAAAAGAGCAAAGTTTGAGAAAAATTTAATTCGTTATTTCCGTTCTCTAGCGAAAAAATTACATCTGGACATTGAAAATAAATTTATCACTTTAATTCTTCAGAGCCATAGCTATATTACAGGGTGCCCCGAAAAAATGACACTTTTGCAATTTTGTCAACTTTAAAGGACCAGTCCAGTAATTTACAGCAGTCCAGTAACAATCATATGAAAAAATAATATATTCGGAAAGATCATGAAAAATGGAGCATTTTTTGTTTTTACGGCATGTTCTGAATCGTTGTAGTTTTCGAGATAATTGCGTTTGAATTTGTTACAAGTTCTTCGTT
>OZJO01025277.1:0-13578 GCA_900406225.1 Acrobeloides nanus | reverse complement strand
GTTCGATTCCCGGGTGCGTCATTTTGTTTTTGCCTCGTTTTATGACTATCAACTTCAAAGTCAAATATCTCGTCACTGTTAAATAATTTTTATATACGGTTTTTTGTATGTGTTAGAGGGACTAAAGCTCTATATTTTCATAAACAAATTAAATTTATAACATTTTGTTAAGGTGAAGAAAATCGACTTTGAAAACTTCAAAATAATTTTTTAAAATGTTAGAATCAATGGATTTCAAAAATTTTTATCAACATTTATTCGACCATTGATCAGCTATCATTTAAAAAAAACCGCATATTAATTCGTTATAGGGGGTGCGAGAACGACTAAAAACATTGATGTTGCAGACTAAAATGATCGCCCTGTACCTATAGGGGTAACTTTATGCGGGAAATCGATTGCGCACATTCCCGAAGCATGAAAATGCTATCTTGACCCTGAATCAGAGTAAGGAAATTTGTGTATTGACGCGAAAAATCGTTTTTGCCCATAAATTGTACAAGAGGGCTGTCGCCCCTGAGGGTTTTCTATTGCGTGCATTCCCGGACCCTGAAAATGCTTCCCTGATTCAGGAAATTTTCTGCTTTCTTGATTCAGGGAAGAGTAAAAATTCAAAATTTCTCTAAATCGGCTTTTTTTTGCTTCCCTGATTCAGGGGAGGGGTCGGTGTATTGAAGCGAAAATCTTTCAAGTTGTAACATTATTTTAAAATGTTGATGTTTTGCTATAAAAGTCGATTTTTAACTAAACTTTCGACCTTCCTAGGAGTTTTCTAGGCGTAGAACACGAATCCGTCGTTATTTTTTGTCCTAAACCCCGGGAATACGGTCAAATTAGGCTTACAAAGAAAAGACTTACGAGTAGAATACCCGTTTTTTGGGTATTCCACTTGTAGGAGGTGCCTTTTGGTGGTCAAAATAAAAAATTCCTTCGTATTCGTGCTCTCCATATCGAAAAAACTCTCGAATACAAAAAATCATCCGATTTAGGGAAATTTTGGATTTTTATCCCTATGGGTAAAAAATTCGAATTTTCAAAAAGTTCTCTAGATCGGCTGATTTTTGGTACTTCGGGAGGGGAGGGTTATTGAAAAGAAAACTCTGATTCATGTTTTCGTTTCAATAACCCAAAACCATTTGTTAAAAGAAAATAATTCAAAATTCTTAAACATTTAGAACAAAAATAAATATAGCATTTTTTATAACTCGACAAGGCGAATAAAATGATACTAAAATTATCCAATTTGAAAATTGTTTTGGGTTATTGAAACGAAAACCTCGATTCATGTTTTCGTTTCAATAACCCAAAACAATTTTCAAATTGGATAATTTTGGTGTCATTCTATTCGTCTCGTCGAGTTATACAAAATGCTATATTTATTTTTTCTAAATGTTCAAGGAATCTGAATTATTTTCTTCTCAATATACAGAATTTATTGATTCAAGAAAGAACTAGGTACAAGCTTTCGTTGTAATACACAAAATTTCAAAAATCGCCTTCAAACGCGATTCTCTCGGGCAACGATAACGATCCAGAGGTTACCTCTACACCTTTAGATTAAAGAACAGTACTCTATTCAAAAAGTTTGTGTATTACAACGAAAACATGAACAGTTTCAAACGCAATTATCTCAACAACTACAACGGATTCAGAACAAAAAAGTCAACTTTTTGTGCAAAAAATTTGAAAAAGTTTGTTTAATACAACGAAAACATGCACTTTTTCAAATTTTTGCACAAAAATTGACTTTTTTTTGCTAAAGAAATGAAAAATAAATATTTTTTAAACGTTAACAATTGATCATTTACAGTAGTAAAGATATTTACATTGAAATTTTACGTTTTTAGTGCAAAAAATTCAAAAAAGTATGTGTATTACAACGAAAACATGAAACCAAATTAATTTCAATCACGATTATCTCCATAACTATAACAATTCAGAACATGCCATAAAAACAAAAAATGCTCCATTTTTCATGAACTTTTCGAATATACACAAAAATGACAACTTTTTTCCGACCGAACTGGTCCTTTAAGATGTACAAAAAAGTTTCTTTTAGCTCATGATATGTTTTCATGTCAACAAAAAAATAGCTTACTTTACACAAATCTTAAACAGAGCGAAATTTGATTGTCCGAGTCAAGACTAACTCAAAACTATTCAACCGACCAAATTACACAACTCAAACAAGTCGGTAATTCTCTTGGCCATAACCTATTTGTGCATGTCACACAATTTAGCGATCAAATACCTCGAGAAAAAAGTAGCACATAACCGGATCTGTTCGAATCACCCGAGATTCGGGAGCATTTGAGGGGCAAATTGAGTCATTTGAGGTAATCTGATGATTTCATGGAGATTGTTTAGAGATCAATTTTTAAGTTTTTTTGGGTTAGATTTTTTGAAATTTTCTTATTTATTCGTAATATAAATTATGCCCATCTATCTTTCAAAATTGGTTTTTTTTAAAATTTTTCTTTTTTTCAGTTAAAAAAATATATAAAAATGTATCAAATTCGATTTTTTGCAGCAAAAAGTTTTTCAAGGGGGTGGTGGTGGCTGGTACCACCCTTTCGCCCCTGGCAAAAACTCGTTTTTAGTGTTAGAATTTATAAGATTTTGAAAACACCTCATTCATCAACCTTCATGGCTCAGTCGGTAACGAGCTCGTCATGAAGCTTGTTAACCCAGGATCGATCACAGTCGATTTGTTTTTGCCCAAAAATATTTTCCATTAATTTGTTTACCATATAAACCAATTCGAAACCTCGCTCATAAAATGCTCGCTTTATGGAATGGATAGTAGTGCCGGAAGTCAAGCAGAAGGCGCGGGTTCGATCCCCGTGCTCGAGCATCAGAGACCAAGGTTTTCCGCATGCATATGTCTTAGGGTCCGCAATTGCTCCTCCCTGTAATGGCAACTCGAAAATTGGGTCAAGCATCACCTAGAATGTAGGGCCACTTCTAGATCGGCGTAGAAGGTTATGCCCAATTTCTGCAAAAATTTTATCCTTTTTTAAATAAATTTTTGATAACATTTAGTCTTAGGCTTCGGAATCGGGTTAGGTTTAGGCTTGTGCTTAGGCTTTGGTTCGACTTTTGATAGATGCGCCAAAAATTTGTACAATTTATAAGTACGGTGAAAATAAAATACGTCTAATAATGTTTCCATGAATGACGTCAGACGATTCTGAGCACTTTGAAAGCCGATTTTTTGGCTTATTTTTGTTGAAAAAGTGGCTATCCAAAAAAAGAAAAACCATAATCAACGCTGCTTATCACTAATGTCTAAAATCCACTATTGATAAGCTCTTTTCTCCTTTTTTTGCTTGATCAGTAGTCAATTTTCGTCAAATTTTTTTGAAAAAATGATATTCAACCTCTTAGCAATTGTTTTTTTAACATCATTTCTACCCAATTCTTCTAATGCCGACTGCCCTTTGGGGGCAATAAAAGGTCCCGATCCAAAAACTTGTTATAAATTCCCGATCTTGGGCTTAAAATACGCGCAAGAACAATAAAAATAAAAGACCAGAACGATTTTTTTTGTTTTTCGTTTAAATAAACGGCTTTTAGTTATAAAAACCGCTTAAAAAATTCGATTTATTCCGTTTTTCATACTAAAAAGTAGATTTTTTGCCTGAAAAAGCAAAAATCGTTCTGGTGTTTTACTTGCTCGATTCTTACGAGCATTAGCCCAAGATCTCGAAAAATGACTTATGCTATCAAAAGTTAGAACCTTTGAAAGTTTTAGTATAAAGAAAAATTCAAAGACATTTTTAACATATAAAATCCAGCTCAGGCAAAAAAATTCCTTCTTAAATACGTGGAGCAGAAGCTGTAGAAATTTTTTTTTTAAATTTTTGTTCAATTTCGCTTAATCTTTGATGAGATAATTGAGTTTTTCTAAAAGCTACTTTTTGACATTTTTAATGGTTTTCGTTTCAATAACACTTGTCGCAACTTTTTGCACAGTTTGGTCAGCCGTGTNTACGTGGAGCAGAAGCTGTAGAACATTTTTTTTTAAATTTTGTTCAATTTCGCTTAACCTTTGATGAGATAATCGAGTTTTTCTAAGAGCTACTTTTTGACATTTTTAATGGTTTTCGTTTCAATAACACTTGTCGCAACTTTTTGCACAGTTTGGTCAGCCGTGGATCATTTAATCGTAAAATATGAAAAACAATTATAAATCTAAAATATTGCTCGATAAAGTTATTCTTCTTTATCCAATGCCGAGTGTAAATTCATATTTACAATGTCGAAATCCGCAAAAACCTATTTTTAGCATCAATTTGAACATGTATAGAGCCCTAATTTAATACAAAAATGTCGTTCCATTTCTCAGCTTGTCTTTTTCTTGTTTATTATCGCCTATTATGCCGGGCACTTGTTTGTGCCGCTTGCTGTCCAACAAAATCGGGAACTTATGCCCATTACCCCCCCCCCCCCCCACGGCGTGGGGGTTAAAGTGCATTGGTTTTGGGGGGTGGGCGTCAAAGTGCACTGACTTAAAAAAAAATTTTCCTCGTGAAAAAACTAAAAAAAAGTCGAAAAACACCCCAAACAATTTTTTAATTTTTTTCAAATTTATTCAATTTTTTCAGTTTTTTGATAATTTTTTTCTTTTTGCTCATCATTTTGACTTGCAGCCTAAAGTCATAATAGAATGATATCCCAGCTACGCCGGGAAATGCCCACCCTTTGAACTGCAGCCTAAGATCACAGTGTTTTTTAACAGAAAATTTTTCGTGTTGTGTAGTAGCTCCAAAATTTTGGATAACGGAAAATTTTTCTTAGTGTTACATCCCGGATACAGACCTTAGTGGTAAGACAATATACTATTTATTTATTTATCATTTATATCATCAACAAAAAACAATCATAACACCCTTTAAAGAATCAACAAATAACAGCATGAAGGCTCTAGGAACTTCCACAACAAAAAAGCGGAACTTCCACAACGGTCAATTTTCTCCACTTTCCCATGATCCAAAACAAAAAATTCCTTCATATTCGAATTCCCCATATCGAAAAACCCCTGGATACAAAAAATCAGCTGGAAAAATGTTTTAAATTCGATTTTTTAAACCCCTTGATCCCCCCCCCTTATAGTAAAAATATTGTAAGTGGGGATCAAGGGGTTTTAAAAAATGTTTCCAGCTGATTTTTTGTATCTAGGGGTTTTTCGATATGGGGAACTCGAATATGAAGGAATTTTTTGTTTTTGATCACGGGAAAGTGGAAAAAATCGACCGTTGTGGAAGTTCCGCATGTCGTTTTGAACCCCGTTGTGGAAGTTCCTAGAGCTAGCACGAATATAATATTGTTTGCATAATTAAAAACTATTGAGGTCGGGGACGCTTCTTAGGCGCTTCCTTTTTTAATATCTTCTGGATTTGAGTGCTGCTTTCCTTACTACCATCGACAGCTTTGGAATGCTGAGCTGAAAAAGAAACATTGTATTAGAAAGCGTGGAATTTCCAGTCATAATTCAGATACACCATAGAGGCTAAGAAATCTACAGTACACAAAAAACTAATAATTCTGGGATGAAAAGCTGAAGCTGGTCCCCCCAAGGTGATTTTTTGGAGCTAGTAGCCTTTTGAGCAGCAAAGTAACAGTGTTTTTTCGACCCGAAATTTTTTTTTCTTAAATTTGTGTAAAAATACGTTCTTAGGGTAATTTTATGCGAGAAATCGATTCCGCGCATTCCCGAAGCATAAAAACGCTTCCTTAACCCTGATTCAGGAAAGGGGTTGGTATATTGAAGCGAAAATCAAACATTTTCGGATTTTTATGAGAAAACCGTCGATTTTTAGGTTTTTCTAGGCGGAGAATCGATTGCGCGCACTCCCAAACCGTGAAAACGAAAACACTAATTATTAAGCTGAAAATGCTCCGAAATTTTCAAGTATTGACAAAAAATTTTATTCGAAATCCTCAAATTTAAACAAAAACCAGTGTTGCAGGCAAAAATATTTTTAGTAAAATGCTTGTTTATAAGGTGAAAATGCTCAGAAAATTAAGAATTTTTGGTTACAAAATGTAAAAATTAAGACTTTTTTTGTTGAAAAATGGAAATTTTTGTGTTTAAATCCTTAAGTCAAAACAAAAAACCTATGCCGCAGGCGAAAAAATTATTTTAGAAATACTTGTTTTTAGGCTGAAAGTGAAAATTTTTGGTGAAAAAATAGCAGAGGACATTTTTGTGTTGAAAATTTTAATGAAAAACGGAAAATTTTGATCAATTTTTGTCAAAAAATTGTAATGGAGGACATTAAGATTTTTTGAAAATTTTGGGCAAAAGTAAGATAAAGGGGGACCGTTAGGAAATTTTTTTCATTTTTTCCAGTAGGGGGGGGGGGGGGGGGGGGGGGTGTGGCACCTGCCCCCTTTTGGTTACATCACTGGATGACCTAATGTCAAAATTTTTTCATACTTACCAAATACCCGTTGATAGTCATAAGAGCATAAAAAGGATTGCTGTACTTCGCCCAAATGATAAAACGTATTCCTAGCCGTATTAATACGAGTGGCAATCTAAAACTTTGTCAATAATCATCGGTTACAGAAACAAAGCAAGTGATTTGCGATGAGCTAAGCCAAATTTTACCAAAATGGAAAATTTGGTGCCAAAAGTGGGCACTTAGACTTTAAAAGTAAAATTTTCGAAAAAATTTTTATGGGGCTCAAAAAAATCATTTTGTGTATATTTTTTTAACCTAAAAAACCTGGGCTCTTGGGGGAAAAAATGATCTTTTTCAAATCAACACGAAAACTACATTTCTCGCGTAGGGGGTTTTTATAACCAGGAAATTGATTGGTGAACATTTTTACATCCTAAATGAATTTTTCTGCAAAAATTTTTGATGCCATCTTGTTCAGCACCATTTTTACCACAATATATCCAAAAATCAGCCAAAACGATGTATATGAAAATTTTTTAAGGGCAAAAGTGTCAACAAAAACACATTTTCATTGAAAAATAGGGAAGTATTTTGTAAAAAAAATCAATTTTTTGACTCCCTAAATAAATTTTTCTCTGAAAAAATGAAACGTTATTCCCTTACACATTGGTGTTCGGGCCTTTTATAAAAAGAGTTATCAAAATCCATGTGTATGGTTTTTTAAGGCTGCCGGATAGAAACAACCAAAACTTAAAAAATTGATATTTTAAATTTTTTGATAGAGTTAAAAGTTAACCCCAACAACACGTGTATTTCCATGCATAGATATGCAGACATATCTCTGACTCCATCAAACCATTTCTTCATTTTAAAAGATTTTTTGATGCGGGTTTTTTATTTTTTAGCTATATATAGGAGCTACAATCCTACGTAGGATTTTTTCATAACATATAATTTTGCAGTTTATAGGACGTGGGTTCGAATCCCAGCCCGAATTTAAAGTTCCCCAAAATCCATGAAAATTTTTGCATATGGCCCCTAAAACAATTTGCAATCATTTTTTGGTTGGTACAAATTCAGAAAATTACTACTTCAAAATAATTCGATAGCGTTGCTTCGTCCATATCGAATTCTTGCCCGGCAATCTCCAACGTTGTACGCCCACTACGACGAAGTTTCATTTTTCCAATTTGAACTGATTTAGGAAAATCCGAAAGACAGTGTTTCGGTTTTTCTGGTTCTGGTGGATCGTCCCATTCGGTTTCGAGCTAAAAATTATATTGGTAAATACGAAAATCACACGCCTAAAATTTTCAAACAAATTCATAAACAACAGGGAGCAGTTATAAATGGATTTAGTAGATCTTCGTTCATGTGATCTTGTAAAAATTTTCGTTTTTTGGGGAGGAGGCAGTGCCGTATTTAGGGGAAGGGGGTAATTACCACACATGGACAAAGGGGGGGGGAGTCTCCCCCCCCCCCTCTCTAACCAATCCGGCAAAAAGGCCAAAAAGTAGGACCAACCAGGCATCGGAGCGGCCGGGTTGGTTCTTTTTTTTTTTGTCCTCAAAATTTTGAAAAAATTTTCATAAAAAAACATAAGGGGGGACCAAGGTAAATTTTTGAAAATTTTAGACCCAACCTAGCACCAGACCCCTCTCTTCCCCCTGTTTGTCCACCTATGGTAATTACCCTCCTAAGATATTCAAAGGTCGCAAAAAAATCATAAGGATCCCCCTTTATGATTTTTTCCAAAATTTTTCAAAAAATAAAAAAACTTAATGCTCCTGCATTAGGTTTTTTCCACAAAAAATGTGCATTTTTTCACAAAAATTGTCTAAAAATTTCCATTTATTCAACAAAAATCGCAATTTTCTGAGTATTTTTAGCATAAAAAAGAAATTAAAAACAATTTCGCCTGCAGCGCTGGTTTTTTGCTTAAAAATTTAATTTTTATTCTCAAAAGTCGAATTTTTGCTTAAATTTTGAATTTTTTTCCTCAAAAATCGAATTTTGCTCTAAAACAGAAATTTTTGCTCAAAAATTTTCGCTCTTGTCGGTAAGAAAAAACATAATGGGGAACCAAGGTGATTTTTGAAATTTTTTGAAAAAACTCGAAAAAAATTGCCTGGTCCCCCGCCCCTTATGATTTGGTGGGTCAATCCCAAAAACTACCCCCTCCCCTAAAAAAAAATTCCTGGCTACGCCACTGGAGGGAGGGGTCCCCCAATAATTACGGCACTGGCTGTCACCGAGTTTATAAGGGACATCGAAAGGTACTTTTTCTCCCACTCACGGCAGGGCTGTTAACCGGTGATGCAAATTTAGTGAGTTTGGTAACTAAAAACAAATTAGAAAAAGTAAAACTCCAATTCAAACTCAGTCAATTTTTCAACTGAATTGAGTAAAACTCAATTGGCATCACTGGTCCTAACTAAACCAAATGATAAGAAGCCAAGAAAGATAATTCAAAAAAGTATGACTTACATTAGATTTTGGTATAGCCTGTGAAGGTGAACTAGCATCGGTGGAAGTGGTTGGTTCGAATCCAAACAAACTCCTTTCCGCTTCTTTCACAATTTTTGATAAAGAAGCTGGTATTTGTAGAAGCATCATAGAATCGTTCTCATCTAAAATGTAAAATAAGACCTCACTGGCAAGTTACTTAATCGAATAAGCATAGAAAAGAAAAATTTTTTTTCAGTAGTAGTAAAGAGTGTGTATGCTGAATACGATCCAATCGGTCTTTTTAAACAAAACTCAAGTTTTTGTGCCAATATACACAACTTTTCAAAAAATCGTGGTTTTCAAGGATGTAACTTAATAAGAAAAATGTTGATATCTGACTATAGAAGTCGATTTTTGACGAAATTTTCTACCTTACTAGGGTTTTCCAAGACGGGAAAACGGTTGTACGCATTTTTGAGGCATGAAACAAATTTATCCAAACCATGAATTAAACGATTTTCGTTAGAAAGCCTTTTTTGAGAGTATACTCCTCGTAGAGGTACCTCCATGTAGTCAAAATCGAAAAATTCTTTCAGATTCTAGTTTTCCATGCCTAAAAACCCCCCGAATACAACATTTCAGTCAATTTGGAAAACTTTTTGAAATTCTAATTTTTTACCATAAGGGTCGAAAATTCGAAAAGCTTGCCAAATTGACTAAACTTTTGTATTCGGGGGTTTCGGCATGAAGAACTCGAATCTGAAGGAATTTTTCAATTTTGGCCACTGGAAAGTACGTCTACAGGGTATACTCCCAAAAAAGACTTACTAACAAAAATCGGCTAGACAAATTTTTTGCTTCAAAAATGCGTGCAATCGATTCCCCGACTAGGAAAACCCTAGTAGAGTTGAAAATTTTGTCAAAAATCGATTCCTATAGCCAGATATTTTTCTTATTAAGTTACATCCTTGAAAACCACGATTTTTTGAAAAGTCTGTATATTGACACGAAAACACGAGTCTCATACAAAAATGACCGATTGGATCGTATTCAGCATACACTCTTTACTACTAAAAAAATTTCATCGAAAAAGTTAGTTTAAAATGTTGATTTTATTTTTGAGCCGCAGATATTTAAAAATAACGTAATACATACTAGTAAGTAGTTGATGTACAAAATCGGAAACCTTCATTCGCTTATTGAACTTCGATTCTTCCAACACATTTTTATCAATTAGTGTATAAAATTGACCGGTATCTTTGGCAGGAACAACTATTGGCATTTGTGTAGCCCGTTTCAAATTAGAAATAAACTAAAAAATAATATGCACCATTCATACATATCAGCCGAAAAACATCCTATTAAGGGTATTTGTGCCGAGAAACACATTGGTGATGTTGTTTTTGCGTGAAAATCTATTTAAAAAAAACATTGAAAATCTTCATTTTTAAATTAAAACTTAGTTTTTGATACCAAAAAGCCATTTTCTTCAAGCTCACCATTTAAAAAAATTAAGTTCTTCAATATTCTTTATAGATTTTCACGCAAAAATAACATCACCAATATGTTTCTCGGCTAAAAAACCCTAATAGGATGTTTTTCGGCTGATTTTAAAAGAAAAAATTTCGACTTTTAAATCATGATAAATGAATCAAACAAAGTAAACTAGCTTCCAACTTTTCTCATCGGCTAAGGGGGTATATTGGTTTCGTTTGAGGAATCTTTTGGCGCTATTTTCATCCGGATTGGAGCCAAATATAAAAAAACTGACGGGGAACTTTTTTTCAGAGGCCTGTAAAAAAATATAGGGGGTCAAAACATTGTTTCGTCAAACTTGTCTCAAACCCTCTACATGGATATCAGAAAAAATTAGTTTTGACAAAAAATCCTCGATACGCTCCTGGAGAAAAATTTTTACCGATTCGCCATTGAGAAGTTCAGACAATGCTTCCTTATCTCCTTCATCGTCCGATTGCCATTGTTCTTCGTAACTTGATATTTTTTCACATCGATCGGACTCAACTTTCACAGAACCAATTTCCAATTTAACACGTGTTGAATTCGAAGTATTCACAGAACCAACAATAGTTTCTTCGCCTATAAAATTGTACAATTAAGATTTTTAACATGCAGTTAGGTCCGTATTTAAGGGAAATTGGCCCTCGACGTTAAATGCAAATTTTTTCAAAAGGTCGAATTTTTTAAAGTTCGATCTTTTGACCCCCAGCAAAAATGTTGAAAATTTTTTTCAAAAAACGATTCCACGAGTAAAAATAATGCCGGATTCGTGCTCCTAGCATAAAAAGTCCTATAGATACGCTCCGGCTTCACATTTTATGACAAAGAAACTTGTGTGTGGAGTAAAATTGGGTAAAAAGTGAAATTTTACTCCAGAGTAAAATATATAACAAAGAAAAAGCGAGGAGCGTCGCTCGAGAGTGCCACTTGGAAAAACCTTAAGCGCGTTAGCGCTCGGCCCCTGATACTCTCCAAGGATCCAAAATGGATCAAGAACTAAGTGTTCAAAACACAGTTGTGTTCTCTTCTCTTTTGCTAATTCTTTAGCGCTCGGTCCCGAGCCTAACTAACAATATATATATACTAGCTGCTTACCTGGCCTTGTAACTATCGACTGCGGAGTCAAATTAGTCGCTAAACCATGCGAAAAAATACCATCTGATTGTACAAATTTATTTTTATTATCTTTAGGAGGACGACCTCTTCCGCCTCTTCCACGGCCACCTCGTGCGCCTCTAGGTACACCGCGTTGATTTTGTCCACGTGTAGAACTTGATCCATTTGAAGTGCTAAAAATTAAAGAATTATAGAAAATTCAGAAAACAAGTAGTGAGTACCTAGGATTAGGCTCAACTTTTTCTTTCTCTGAGCGTCGACCAGCGGCAGCAAGATTTGGTACAAATGCTTTTGGCGGTCTACCACGACCCCGAGACGTGGCACTCATTTTTAGTTTTAAAGCTAAAAGCTTGACTTTATTAGTTTGAATAAAAAATTGAAATGTAAGAATGATTGAAATTTAACAGATTTACAAAAATTAAATTTACTAAATGTTCCACATCCGAAAATGATATGCAATTTTTCCTTTTCTTATGCAAAAAACATTATGCGATACATTCGAAATAGCCTAGGAAATAGCATTTTCATAACTTTCGTTTTAATGAATAGGATATTGAAACATTAAGCCAGGGGTGCCAAGTCTGCTGATTTTTCAGAAAAGTGCTGATTTTTCACTGTCCAAATCTGATTTTTATGATGCGAAATTTTGTCAAATTTTTAAGAAATATAATGGAAAATTAGCATTTTGCTCCTAAAATCTGATTTTTGAAGTCAGATTTGCTGATTTTGAAACAAATTTCTTGGCATCCCCCTGCATTAAGCAATAGTAGCAACCGGCCAAAATATAGGGGGAATCATTTGGGGATTTTCAGCCTTCGGCTAGTAGAATACCCAGGGGGCAGGCCTCTTCTGAAATCTGAAAATTTTTTCCTAATGGTCCCCCTTTGGCACCATTTATACTTCCGTCGCGTCGCAACGCGACAGTGCATTTTTGTGTCGTACGACGCGTCGCACGACATAAAATGCACTGTCGCGTTGCGACGCGACGGAAGTATAAATGGTGCCTTTATGTTTTTGCCCAAAATGTTTTCAAAAATTCTAATATTCCCTCTTTTGATTTTTCACATAAAAATTTCCAATTTTTTCATCAAAAGAGCATTTTCAGCATAAAAACGGCTATTTTCGAAAGAATTTCGCACCTGCGGCGCTGTTTTTTGGCTAAAACGTCAAGAATTCAAAAAAGTTTCGAAAAAAAATATAGGAGGTGATCAAGAAAATTTTTTGGGGAAATGTGCAAAAAAATCATAAGGGACAGCCGGTTTCCACCCCGAAATGGAAAAATGAAATTTCCTAGTGCTATAAACAATGTAATGTTTCTCTGTGATTACGATCTCAGCACCGCAGAGGCACTAATTGAAAGCCGTTGGTTCACTGTGACGTGCATCATTCAAATGCACCGCACATGTTCATGCCACTACAGGATGATTCAAAAGTTCGTGGAGGTCATGTGATATTTCGAAACGATTATAGAGTTAAAAAAATAATGAAAGTTGATATTTCGAAACTTTTTTAGATACAGTCAAACCTCTATTAAAACCCAAAAAACTCGTTCAGATTTGGAGTTTCCATGGCTGATTCATCTCTTTATGGTTGCTGAGATATTTGATAAAATGTGAAAAATGTCGATTTTCGGATAAAAATTCTAAAAAATCAACATTTTTCACATTTTATCAAATATCTCAGCAACCATAAAGAGATATGCCATGATCTTGGCGTCGTTGGATTGCTACGATTGCCAGCTTTAAAATGACACCAAAATCATCGGAATTCGCCACGTCAATTTTGAATTATTTCAAAAACAAAAAACTGTGCGCTCGATTCTCAAAAAAGTGTGCGGTGCATTCGTTCATATTGCCAAGAAAATGTGGCTAACCATCGAAAATGTCAACAAAATGACCGAGATCACAAAAAATCGAGATTTTTTATGTAAAAATTTTTAAAGTCAATTTCCAGGCATAGAAAAAATTTTTAATGGAAGCAAAAATAGGAAAACATTCTACGAGGTCGAATTTGAATGACCAATGGAGTTCGGCACTTATGACTTCAAGAGTTTTGATGGCGATTATCGGCCTTCTATTCGATCCTA
>OZJO01025272.1:0-17458 GCA_900406225.1 Acrobeloides nanus | reverse complement strand
ACGACTTGCTTAGTGCGACGGGAAAATCTGACGCAAGCAATGCAGGAGATCTAGTTCTACAAAAATGACACCAAGATCCCCGAAAACGGATAAGGCAAAGCTTAATTACGACGGTTTGAAAAATGCCAATACGACGTTACAACGCTGCTAGCGTCAGCTCGTGGTGGGCCTAAAACATTGTATATCATAGGTCGGCAAGGGGAGAGCCTCTCCCTGACCCACTCACTCATGGACCCAAAATTGAAGGGGGGACCACCTCATGGACCCAAAATTGAGGGGGGACAACCTCATGGGTCCCGCCAAACAGTATGGTCCATAAAAATTGGGTGTCAGAAGACTATCTCAAGCTAAAAAAAAGATCGTTTTTTGTGGAGGACCACCTCATCGGGGATCCCCTTCCCCCCAGCTTGCCGACCTATGTTGTATATGTTTCTCACATAAAATTACCCCTAATAGGATCATTTGTGAGAAAATTTCGAAAAATGAAATTTTTCGATTTTAGGCCACATTCATTGGGGTATAAGAGCCGAAGTAGCTCCCCGCATTTTTAAAGGATTAGTCCAGTCAGTTACAACCATATGAAAAATGATATATTCGGAAAGATCATGAAAAATGGAGCATTTTTTGTTTTTACGGTATGTTCTGAATCGTTGTAGTTTTCGAGATAATTTCATTTGAAATTTTGAATTTGTATACAGACTCTTCGTTGTAATACACAAACTTTTTTGAATTTTTTGCGGAAAAATCGATTTTTTAAATTTTCATAAAATGAACATTGTAGCAATTTTTTATAGCTAAATGAGACGAACAAAATGACACCAAAATTATCCAATTTGAACATTGTTTTGGGTTATTGAAACGAAAACATGAAATCAAGGTTTTCGTTTCGTTTTCCAAAATAATGTTCAAATTGGATAATTTTCGTGTCATTTTGTTCGTTTCATTTAGCTATAAAAAATTGCTGCAATGTTCATTTTATGAAAGTTTAAAAAATCGATTTTTCCGCAAAAATTCAAAAAAGTTTGTGTATTACAACGAAGAGCTTGCACACAAATTCAAAATTTCAAACGCAATTATCTCGAAAACTACAACGATTCAGAACATGCCATAAAAACAAAAAATGCTCCATTTTTCATGATCTTTCCGAGTATATAATTTTTTCATATGGTTGTAACTGACTGGACTGGTCATTTAAGGGATCTTTATATGTTTTAAAAAAATTTTCCATGCATATAAACTTTATATAGAGATCATTTTTGTATATATATAATAAATAAAGAAAATCAATTATTCAGTTATTCTTGACGGCTGTCGATAAAGACTAACATTATAAGCAGTGCTTGTGGTAGATCTTTTTCTTGGCGAGTCGTACACAAGGTACACGAGGTAGAGGGCATTTAACGAAAACTAAACATCGATTAATAAACACAATATACAAAAAAATCTATACTTGAGCAAAATATAACAACTGACTGGTATCTTCAACAAAATTAAAGATCACTCGATAGTTTTGTTCAAATACTTGAAATTCTTCAAGTGTCAACAGATTCAAATACAAACGAAATAGATAGTTGGGCAGGTTCATGCTCAAATCGAGCAAGGTTATGCAAAGGCAGCGGCGAAGGATTCGAATTTGTTGGACTCGGCGCTTTGATCTAAAATTTAAATGGTTGTAAAATAGGCACTAACTGCGAAAATAAGCCTAGGCTTAGGTCTAGGTCTAAGCCTAGGCTTAGGCCGAGTCTTAGCCTCGGCCTAAACCGAAGGGCTTAGGCTTAGGCCTAGGTCTAAGCCTATGCCTAGGCTTAGGTCTAAGCCTAGGTCTAAGTCTAAGCCTAGGCTTAGGCCGAGTCTTAGCCTCGGCCTAAACCGAAGGGCTTAGGCTTAGGCTTAGGCCTAGGTCTAAGCCTAAGCTTAAGCCTAGGCTTAGGCTTAGGCCTAGGTCTAAGCCTATGCCTAGGCTTAGGTCTAAGCCTAGGTCTAAGTCTAAGCCTAGGCTTAGGCCGAGTCTTAGCCTCGGCCTAAACCGAAAACCCTGATTCATGTTTTCGTTTCAATAACCCAAAACAATGTTCAAATTGGATAATTTTGGTGTCATTTTGTTCATCTCATTTAGTTACAATGCTCATTTTATGAAAATTGAAAAAATCGATTTTTCCACTAAAAGAATTCAAAAAAGTTTGTGTATTACAACGAAAACATGAACTTTCAAACGCAATTATCTCGAAAACTACAACGTTTCAGAGCATGCCGTAAAAACAAAAAATGCTCCATTTTTCATGAATTTTTCGAATATCCCTTTTCATATTACCTTTTCGGTTTCATTTTTCTTAGCCCCGGCTGCGCCGCTTGTATGATATGAAACAATCTCCATAACGGATTCTTATAAACGGCTTCTTTTTCCGCGAATTTCTTCGCTTCCATAATTGTAGGCAGTTCTATAACAGGTCTATCGTAGGTGGCTGGAGGGGAAGTTTTGCCGTTATAAGTGCTCGAATTTTTGTGTTCAAGCATGCAGTCCAATTCAGAGCCAGTGAATGAAAACTAAAAAGAGAAGGTTTATCTACATATAACGATTTAGGGCTTTACTTGTTTTACATATCGTCTCGAGTTGGACTGGGTGGTGTTATTGGATGCGCTGATTGTTGAAGTTCCAATGGGAAAGTCTAAGCTTTCATACCATCTTGAATGAAAGCACAAAACCCGTATATCCAAGACCGTAATCACAACAAATGGCACAAAATAGCTCCAAATGATTTCGAATAGGTGCAAACGACTCGCCCATTCGTCAGAAATGTTTGACTCTAACGTCATACATTGTGGACTCATGAAGCCAGCTCCATACAAAATCCATGATTCCAGGAAACAACACATCGATGCTATTACAACCTGAAATCGTGAGGTATAATCAGGGGTGTTAAAGGTCTGCTGATTTTTCAGAAAAGTGCTGATTTTGAGATAAAAGCCTAAGCCTAGGCCTAAGCTTAGGCCTAAGCCTAAGCTTAGTCCTAAGCCTAGGTCTAAGCCTAGGTCTAAGCCTAAGCCTAGGCTTAGGCCTAAGCCGAAAATTCTGATCACACTCTGGGTATAATGTATTTACAATGACAAGATAATAACATACCACTGCTATAACAGGTTCTCTATTCAGCTTCAGATGTGAGTAGGGTCGGAAAATGGCAATGTAACGCACAGCTGACAGCACCAACCAGCACCAAATACTGAAAGCACTAGCGGAATGGATCAAAAATAAATCGACCTACAATAATAAAATTTTATTAACCTTTCAAACTTCGTTTCATGGACAGATTCCAAAAAGATGGTCGCGCATGGCCTAGTGGCTAGGATAGTGATCGTTCAAAGTGATCAATTAGGGTAAGTGTGATAATAGATAGGCTTAATGTGATAACATTATCACCCCATGTGATAACGTTTTTGTTTTTTACTGCTGTTCTGAATCGTTACTGAGAGAATCGCGTTTGAAGTTGGCGATTGTTGAAATCTCTGTGTATTACAACGAAAACATGAATGTAGTGAAAATTCATCCCTGAATCAATAAAAGTTGTGTGTATTGACGCGAAAATTCAAAAATTTTTTGGCAGTTTTCTTTGAAAAACGAAATTTTAAAAAAATTTCGCGTCAATACACACAACTTTTATTGATTCAGGGACAAATTTTCATTGAGCTCATGTTTTCGTTGTAATACACAAATTTCAAAAATTGCCAATTTCAAACACGATTATACGGCAACGATAACGACTCAGAAGTTAGCTCTACACACTTTTAGATTAAAGAACAGTCTCTATTCAACAAGTTTGTGTATTAAAACGAAAATATGAACAGTTTCAAACGCAATTCTCTCAAAAACTACAACGATTCAGAACATGCCGTAAAAACAAAAATTGCTTCATTTTCATGAACTTTCTGAATATATAACTTTTCATGGTATTTTTTCCCGTGTTTTTCCCGTGAGTGGACTGATCCTTTATGTTTAATTTTCATTATTTATTTGAAGTGGTTATTTGCACCAATTTTAGCACAAACTTCATTCTTTTTGCTTCCTTCTGGGCCTTTCAAAATGATTGTGCCGTGGGGTTTCGGGGGAACTTCCTTAAATTGTCAAAAGAAAAGTATGTTGAAAAAGCCGTGTGTGCCATTTTTATATAATTTGTCCATTTATCCATTTTTATTATCCATTTTTATATAATTGAAGATAATTTGATAGAAAATATACTTGGACAAAAAATAGCCAAGAATGTGTATAGTTTGAAACATACGGTGGTAATCTGGGGCCTATTCATGGAAAGTACAGGGTGTTGAAAACAGTTCTGTCACAACTTTTATTTCATACGTCATATCAAACTTCTCAAACAAAAACATCGTTTTAATCAAAGCTATCTGGGGGTAATTTTATGCGAGGAATCGATTGTGCGCATTTTCGAAGCATGAAAATATCTAACTAACCCTGATTCAGGGCTATTTTCGCTTCAATACACTTAACCTATACCGAGCCGCCAAAATGGCGGTTCGGCTTTCCTGACCCTGATTTGTTGAGAAATACTCACCTTACAAATAACAGACATGAGGGTGTCGCCTTTAATTCCCAAATATTGGGTACACAAAAGTAGGAGCAACGCTGCAAGACTTATCGTATCTGCAGCTGCCATAAAGCAGAGAAGTTGTAGGGAAATACGAGTAGTTTGGGATTGCCTCTTGCTAAAAATTATATTTATCCTACTACATTAAATGCGCTATGTGTGTTAGTCTGTTTGTGCTATCTCCGTCACCTGAATCCAATTCCGTCACCGCCTATACCAATCAATAGGGCTCGGTGAGAGAAGAAAAATGACACCAAAATCATGGGGGTACCCTTCAAGGAAAATTTTTTAGCCCCATATCATGTTTTAACATAAGTCTTATAGTTGAAATTTAAAAATGTCGATTAAGAAGCCCTCATGGCCAAGTGGCGAAGACTGTCGGCTCGTAGAAATTCTCTCAAGTTCGATTCCCAACAGGGCCCAAAAGATTTTGCCCTTGACAAAAAAAAATAATTTTCAAGAAAAGCGAAGCGCTCGATCCCCCAATTTATATTTTTTCTACTTCATTTTGTTGTACCTACCTTCGAACTTTTCTCTTCCAAAAAACTGCCACATTTAAAAATATTCCTATTGCACAAATCGCATACAAGGATATTCTCATAGCATTTGGTCCCTTGGAGAAATGATTTGTGATTTCATCGTCCCTATAGGTAATATTTATACCAGTATGATTGAAATGTGAGGTATTCGTCATCGTTAATAAAAAAGAATGAATAGAGAGAGCCTGGGTGCTCAAATAACAGACAACGAAAAGGAAGTAGTCTCTCCGGAAATTAAATAATACAAAGTTATAATATAGCGATTAGTTCTTTAAGCCGGCATCCTAAAAACAAATTGATATACTAGTAATATGTTATAAATGGAACATAAAGCGAGTAAACTCTGTTCCATGGCGCGGTTCAAAAAATCTGGGCGCGCATAGTCTAATGGTTAGGACACCGGACATTCATATTATTGGTGCGGGTTCGATTCCTCCAGGGTCGAAAATTTTATTTTAGCGAATCATAAAAAGTTGTAAAAAAGCAAACCCCGTTAAAAAATAACATGAAACATTTTGACTATTTTTGAGTAAAAAATTTTCTGCTCCTTATGGTGTCAACAACTAAATCAGGGAAAAATTTCGATGTTGGATTAAAATTTCGATGTTAGGGAGCCTTAAAATTCTTTTAGATTTGTGCTCTCCGTGCCAACAAAAAAAACCCACTAACACAACAAAACCAGCAGCACTTTTTGGAAAATTGAATTTTTTCCACCATATGGGGTACCCCTGAGGTCAAAATTGAAAAATAGTGCCAGCATCGTATTCTCCATGTCAAAAAACCCCAGAGTACAAAAGAATCAGCTATTGCGTTTGAAATTTTGAATTTGTGTACAAGTTTTCGTTGTAATACACAAACTTGTTTGAATTTTTTTAGCAGAAAAATCGATTTTTTCAATTTTCATAAAATGAACATTGTAGCAATTTTTTATAGCTAAATGAAACGAACAAAATGGCACCAAAATTTATTTAGGCTTAGGTTTAAACTTATGTTTAGGCTTAGGTTTAGGTTCGGGCTTAGTTTCAGGTTTAGGTTTAGGCTTAGATTCAGATTTAGGTTTATGCTTAAGCTTAGGTTTAGGCTTAGGCTCAGGTTTAGGCTTAGGTTCAGGTTTAAGCTTAGGGTCAGGTTTAGGCTTAAGCTTAGGTTTAGGCTTAGGTTTAGGCTTAAGCTTAGGTTTAGGTTTAAGCTTAGGTTTAGGCTTAGGTTCAGGTTTAGGCTTACGCTTAAGCTTAGGTTTAGGCTTAGGTTTAGGCTTAAGCTTAGGTTTAGGCTTAAGCTTAGGTTTAGGCTTAGGTTCAGGTTTAGGCTTACGCTTAAGCTTAGGCTTAGGTTTAGGCTTAAGCTTACAAGTAAACATTCGCTACTTCGTTTTTTAGATTTTTTTCAAATATGGCTTAAAAAATCTCTAAAATCGAATACATTAAAATAAAACAAAAATTAGATGTAACGCGTTTACCGTTGCGGAGATATTTGAGGGCAAAGTAGGGAATTTTTACCACTTTTTAACTTAAGAAAAGTTTTTGTTATAAAAAAGGCACTGTAGCCGAGTGGCTAGGTGGTTGTACTTCGTTTTTGCCGTCGCGGGTTAGATCTCCACGAGGGTCAAAAAGATTTATCTCGCCGAATTTTTTTTGCATATTAATATTTCTATGCCGAATACTTATCGATTTGTTTATTTAATATGTTGGCGTTGAATGTTTAATTTTTATTTTACATTTAAAATTCCAATATTAATCTCGAATGCTATGATAATGATTATCGATATTTTCATTAATCGTATTTTCATCAACGTTTGTGCACAAAAAAGAACATAGGATAAAATAATTGAAGAGAAAATTTGAAAAAATAATTATATTTATTCAATAGGCATAGAAAAATTGATATGCAAAAAAAAATTCGGCGAGGGAAAATCTTTTCGACCCTCGTAGAGATCGAACCCGCGACGGCAAAAACGAAGTACAGCCACCTAGCTACTCGGCTACAGTGATTTTTTTTATTGATAACAAAAATTTTTCTTAAGTTAAAAAGTGGTAAAAATTGGCAACTTTGCCCTCAAATATCTGCGCAACGGTAAACGCGTTGCATCCAATTTTTGTTTTATTTTAATGTACTCGATTTTAGAGATTTTTTAAGCCATATTTGAAAAAAATCTAAAAAATGAAGTAGCGAATGTTTACTTGTTAGGTTTAGGCTTAGGTTTAGTCTCAGGCTTAGGTTTAGGCTTAAGTTTAGGCTTAAGCTTATATTTAGGCTTAGTATTAAGCTTATGTTTAGGTATAAGCTTAAGTACCAATTTTCCCTATGCCAAAAAGTGACTACAACAAGTATAAAAAAATAATTTATAAAAACTTAATAATAGAATAAAAACACCGCGTAACAGTTTTACGTAAACTAACAATCCTATGGGACAGAAAACCTTGAGAAAACTTCACAAATGAGATCGTTAACTTCTATTTTGAATGGACCCAAACAAAAAAAAATCATATTTTTGAATCAAAACATCTTTTGTTTTATTAATATCGTCACAGGGAAGTAAACATTGGCAGCAACATTTTCCAAATAAGCTATTCACTTGCTTTGTACTAAAAATTAAAATAATTGTTTTTATCGAAAGAAGATTCTTTTTAAAATATTGTTATTCAAAGAGTGTCATTATTCTATTTTCCGAAATAACAAAGCTATTTCTGCGAACTTTGTGGAATCTTTCAGTCTTTGAATTAAAGTAGTGTTTTCCTCCCACTTTTTAGTTAGGACTTTGCCCAATTTCCACACGTTAAGTGACCAATAAAAGAAAACAACATGACCAGGAGCGAAGATTTTGCCACTCTCGAACGGGGGGACAATCTGTGCCTTGGGAAAAAGATGATTACATGCTCAAAATGTAAACAATTTTTATTATCGGATGAAAAAAAATCACCCTCTCCAAAAAGATTTTAAGCAAGGCAAATAAAATTGTTTGTTTCATAACAAAATCTAGACCAAAAAAAAGACTTTCATACAAGTTATAGTTTGAAACGAAAACATGAATCAGAATTTTCGGCTAGACCTAAGCTTAGACTTAGGCTTAGACCTAGGCTTAGGCCTAGGACTAAGCATAAGTCTAGGTCTAAGTCTAAGCTTAGAACTAGGACTAAGCCCAAGCCGAAAATTCTGATACATGTTTTCGTTTCAATAACCCAAAACAATTTTCAACATGGATAATTTTGGTCTCATTTTGTTCGTTTCATTTAGCTATAAAAAATTGCTACAATGTTCATTTAATGAAAATTGAAAAAATCGATTTTTCTGCTAAAAAAATTCAAAAAAGTTTGTGTATTACAACGAAAACATGAACTTTCAAACGCAATTATCTCGAAAACTACAATGATTCAGAAGATGCCGTAAAAACAAAAAATACTCCATTTTTCATGAACTTTCCGAATATCAACAAAAATTGGCAACTTTTTCCCCACTGAACTGGTCCTTTAAGTGAAAATTTAAGCTTGAAATTTTTTGAAAAAATCGCAAAATTCTCTTCTTTTTCTTTGAATCACCCTGTATAAAATCAAGTATGAAATGTGCCGAAATTTCTGTACCAAGAAAAAATGGAATATGTAAAAAAAATGTGGAAACAATTTTTGGACATGCAAACGATCTCAGTCTAACAGACCATAAATGACAAAGATTGGCTTGATTTAGATGACTTTATTCATTGAGAAGTAATCTTTCTTCGTACTTAAGACTTATATATAGAGTTCCAAGAAGAATTTCACTCATTAGACAAATCATGTCGAGTTATAAGAAAACTTATATATAAGGTCATAAATTCACGTTTGCACGAGAAATAAGAAAGAAAGGAAAATTTCAATTTTAATATGCTAATAGTACACAATGGAAGTCTAATAAAAAATGTTACAAGTATAATTAAGAATACGCACTAGACGCTCGAGAAACATATTACGTTATATATGTTTTTGTTATAGTAATACTTGGAAGAAGCCTAGTATATACGAAGCCAGTGTGTGTACAATTCGGATCTGACGTATTTCAATGAAATTGAGTTCATAGAACCGTCTTGCCCCAATGTTTGCTATATTAACACCTGCACGCTAATGACTTTAGATGATCTTTAGATTTTCTATTTCGTCAACTCATTTCTTAATTAAAAAAAGTTACCCTACTACAAGTGTGTTGTCTGCAAGGACGGTCTCGGGCACTATTCAACACAGTGTGTGTTAAAAGTTCGTGATCACTTGGAAATTTCATGCTAGACTCCGTAAGAAGAATTTTTTTCAAATTCTGAAAGAGCTTATTGAAAAATAGTGATCCTCGAAAAATATTTTCAGGGTCTCTTGCTACGGCGGTTGCAAAATTTCAACCCATCTTTTTCTCTTGAAGGCCTGTATGCGAATTTTTTAGTTAGAAGTTTTTCAAGCAACTTTCTCCGTCTTCCCAATAGGGTAGAGACTTGATCTTAACATAATCTCATAGCTTAGTGATGCCCCAACAACGTAAAAAAACCGTATCAAAAAATCGTTTAACAGTGATGAGAAATAGAATTGCAAACATTGAGAAAAAAATGATAACGAATTTAAGATTGTGGGACGAGGTGGGCTCAATGGCGCAGTAGGTTGCGTGTTTGGCTGTTGCCCGAAAGGTCGCGGGTTCGATGCCCAGCTTTGTCGATTGGTTTTTCCCCAAAAAATTGGTCTCAATTTTGACAATTCTACCAGAAACGTGTTCAAGGGGGTTTTTTGTGCTAGAAATCGATTGCGCGCATTTTCGAAGCCTGGAAACGCTTCCCTGATTATGGGAAGGGGAGGATGTATTGAAGCGAAAACTAATTGAAATTTGATTTTTCGACGGAAAATCTGGGGTTTTTCTAGGCGGGGAATTGATTGTGCGCATTTTCGAAGCCTGAAAATGCTTTCCTGATTCAGGTAAGGGGATGATGTATTGAAGCGAAGATTAACTAAAATTGGAGTTTTCGACAGAAAATCTGGGGTTTTTCTAGGCGGGAATTGATTGCACGCATTTTCGAAACCTGAAAACGCTTCCCTGATTCAGAGAAAGAGTACGTATTGAAGAGAAAATTAACTAAAATTGGAGTTTTCGACGGAAAATCTGGGGTTTTTCTAGGCGGGGAATCGATCGATTGCATTTTCGAAGCTTGAAAATGCTTCCCTGATTCAGGGAAAGAGTATGTATTGAAGCGAAAATTAACTTAAATTTGATTTTGTGTTACGCGCGCTTAAAATTATACAGACGCGACTGCTATAAAGCGTTACGCACGCACACGATTTCACTGCATCTAGTCACATACTCTGTGGCTACAAAAAAATAGCGTTACGCACCCATATGCACCACTTTTGGTGCTGAAAGGTTTTGCGCTCTCTCGCGCACAAGAACTGTTGGAAAAACTGTGTCATCCAAGGGTCAATTCTTGCAAAAAGTCTTTAAAATTTTTCAAACATGCAAGAGAACATGTAAGAATTAGAACAAACACGTCCTCTAATCTGTTCATTCTCGTGATGAACCTTTCTTTTCTCCCCTTAAACAATGACGACTTTTTGCTATATTAGATTTCCTTTCAACTTTGACGGATTAAAAACTTTTTATCATCCAATCGAAAACTTTAGCATAGAAAGGAGAGATGAAGGCTACCCATCCGATGACTAATATAAACTCTGTTTCATGGCAAAATTCAAAACAACTGACGCGCATGGCTAGATTAAAAATTTGAACATTGTTTGGGTTATTGAAACGAAAACCTTGAATTTTTTCGTGTCAATATTCAGGCAAATTCAAAAATTCATGTTTTCGTGTCAATATCAAAATTTTTCAAAAAATGGGGATTTTCAAAGATGAAACCTAGGATGCGGGCCATTCATATTATTGGCGCGCGTTCGATCTCACGAAATTTTTATTTTAGCGAATCATAAAAAGTTGAAAAATCAAACCCCCGCTTCAAATTGATGAGTCTAGATTTAAAAAATTTTTTTAATCTGGACTCATTTTCAGAATGTGTTCGGAAATGGTTTTGAATTTGCTTGAATATTGACACGAAACCCCTGAATTTTACATTTTTAAAAATACTTATTGGATGTATTTAAAAAACAACAGACGGCATTCTTTATAGCTCGATGACGATGAACAAAATGACATCAAATTTATCCAATTTGAAAATTGTTTTGGGTTATTGAAACGAAAACTCTGATTCAGGGTTTTCGTTTCAATAACCCAAAACAATTTTCAAATTAGATCAATTTGGTGTCGTTTTGTTCGTCTTATCGAGCTATAAAGAATGCCGTCTGTTGTTTTTTAAATACATCCAATAATTAAGCGTATTGTTTAAAAAATGTAAACTTCAAGGTTTTCGTGTCAATATTCAGTTAGCACTGTTATCACAGTGATAATGTTATCACATTAAGCCTATCTATTATCACACTTACCCTCATTTATCACTTTGAATATCACTAGGTTGGACCGTATTCAGTATACACTCTTGTCTAACACTGAAAATTTTTTTGTCAAAATCGGAACGAGAGTTAGTTGAATAAAGCGTGAGAAGATACTCTCCGAACACCTCAATAGTAACAAACGTAGCGGCGCACTTCAACAGTCTTTTTTGACAACTTTTCGAAAAAATGGGGAAAAGATAGATTTGTGATCAAATTTTTTCAATTTGTGGAGATTGGGAAAAAGAAAAAAAGACTTTCACGTCAAACTATGAACATGCCAAATTTACATATCAACACTACTTTTCATTCTATTGGAATTATGTAAAGCCGCTTTTCTTGTCCACGATTTTTCACATCTGCCTGACAAGTGACTAAAGAATGAAGCTTCTCTCTTTGAAAAAACTTTTGTTTGTTGAAGAATAAATCTCTGTTCATAAATGAAGACGTCAGAAATGGAGAGAATAAGCTGTCGAACGTTTTAATTAGATGAGAAAGCTTAACTGAAACAAAATATTCTAACAAATGTGCCATGCCGTGCCGTAAAAGACGCTCAAAATCAAATGTTTTACAAATATTCAATTTTTCATAAAAATTCAAAAAATTAATTTTTTGTGAATGCCGAATTTGTTGCCAAAATGGATTTTTGTAAAAATCGAATTTTAGCTTAAAAATAGAATTTTTAATGAAAATCGAATTTTTAGTAGTGATAGAAGTTCGGGTCGGGTCAGGCCGGATCGCCAAGAGGCAGGTCGGGTCAATTCAGGTCAATTTCTGAAGTAATCACAACATAATCAAAACAAAAGACACTTTACTTATTAAATACATATGCAAAATAAATTTTTGTGAAAAATCGAATTTTTCTCGAAAAATGAATGCCGGACAGTTGGTCGACGGACATTTGGCCGACCGGACAGTTGGCCGACTGACAGTTGGTCGAATCGGGCCAAAGCCTAAGACCTAAGCCTAGGGGCCTAAGCCTAAAGCCCCCTGTCCGGTCGACCAACTGTCCGACAACGCGAAAAATTGAATTTTTTTGTTAAAAATCGAATCTTTACTCAAAAATCCAATCTTGCTCTTTTTTTCAAAAAATCGAATTTTGAAAAAATTCGATTTTGAGCAAAATTTCGAAGTTTGAACTAAAATTCATTCCTTGAGCAAAAATTTTTTTTAAAATGACGTCATAATCTAATGAAAATATAAAGATTTCATAAGCAATCATTATTTTTTCTAATAAATTGGTGTGTCGGGTCGGGTCAGTTCGGGTGGGGTCACAAGGTCCGGGTCAAATTTTCGGGTTTTTCGAGCAAAAATAGTTGGGTCACCGGGTCGGTTTTCATCACTAATTTTTAGTGAAAATACCGATTTTTGCTCAAAATCAAATTTTTAAAGACATCAAAAATGGAGAGAATAAGTTGTCGAACATTTAATTAGATAAGAAAGCTTATACTGAAACAAAATATTCGAAGAAAATGTGCCATGCCATGCCGTAAAAGACGAACCAATTTCCGTGTTCTGGTCTTTTGGTAATTGTGGTTTTTCATTTTCCGTTTAAATGGCAATTGGATATACAAGAAATGCTAAACAATTGAAGCGTGTCAAAACGAGGGAGGAAAATTAGCAAAATTCTTGATGACCAAAAAAGATAATTGGAACTATAAATAAGGACTAACACAATAGAGGGGGCCACCCACGTGAAAATTTTTTTTGCAAAATTTTTTCTAGAAATGCCCCCTCTAGGGGTAAAAACATGGGGGGAATCCGAGTTTGACATTTTCGAAGCGAAAATTTTTTCCCCTGATTCAGTGGAGTTGTGTTGTATATTGAAGCGAAAAGTCGCAAAAATGCGATTTTTGCCTAAAAATAACCCCTTTTGAGGTAGAAATATCCGGGAAATTCGAATTTGACATTCAAAAAACGCTTTCCTGATTCAGGGAAGTCCTGTGTATTGAAGCAAAAAGTCACAAAAATGCGATTTTTGCCTAAAAACAACCCCTTTTAGAGTAAAAATATTCGGGAATCCGAATTTGACATTTATAAAATAAATGTCATAAAAATTCAAAAATTTTTTTTTGAATATCGAATTTTTGCCAAAAATTCGATTTTTAACAAAAATTCAAAAAATTGCATTTTTTGAATTTTTTGTAAAAAATCGAATTTTAGCTCAAAAATAGAATTTTTAATAAAAATCGAATTTCGTTGAAAATACTGATTTTTGCTCAAAATCAAATTTTTTACAAATATTCGATTGTTACATTTATAAATAAAATGTTTTAGGCAAAAATTGAATTTTACAACTTTTCGCTTCGAAAATGTCAAATTCGGATTCCCCGCATGTTTTTACCCCTAGATAGGTCATTTTCAGAAAAAAAATTTTCGAAAAAATTTTGACCCCTCTATTGTATAGTAACTCCATAAATAGTTATGTTTCATTTGAATCCATAAAATTTCTGTTATTTTCAATTTTATGGACATTTGTAGTTTATATGTTTTTAAATAAAAAACTACGTAAAGAGTGTGTGCATGATCGACAAGAGAGAGTGAGAGACTATAGACTTTCAGAGAAAAATGATTGGAAAAAATAGTGTATTGTCTGGCACAAGTTTTGACTTAGTTATTGGAATTTTGAAGCAAGAGCCTAAAAGTTTTGTGGGAACTGCTTCTTTGCTCGATATCCTTCCAGCTAAGGATTCAAAAGGAAACTGATGAATCGGCACATGGGGGCCTAGAAAATGGCATCAATTGCCGGGTTACCTTGCCGTCTTTCTGATTCCTCGAATAATCGAGCATGGAAAAGCAAAATTGAAAAATATTATACAAATCGATTGTGCTCATTTCCGAAGCTTAAAGGTACTTAAAATCTTCCCTTATTCAGGAAAATAGGTGTGTGTATTGAAGCGAAAATCGAAAATTTTAGATTTTCTGCCTGAAAATGATCTTTCTGGTGGTAATTTTATGTGAGGAATTGAGTGCGCGCATGAAAATGCGTTCTCGATCATGATTCAGGGAACAAGTGCGTGATGAAATGAAGATCAAATTTTTTGAATTATTTCCCTGAATCAGGGTCAGGGAAGCGTTTTTAAGCTTCGGGAATGCGCGCAATCGATTCCCCGCATAAAATTACCCCCAGGAAGATCATTTTCAAGCAGAAAATCTAAAAATTTTCGATTTTCGCTTCAATATAAAACACCTATTTTCCTGAATCAGGGTCAGGGAAGCGTTTTTAAGCACTTTTAAGCATCGAAAATGATCGCAATCGATTCTCCGCGTAAAATTACCCCCAGAAAGAACATTATCAGACAGAAAACCTAAATATTTTCGATTTTCGCTTCAATACACACACTTCGATTCTCTGAATCAGGGAAGCGTTTTCAAGCGTTAGAAATGCTCACAATCGATTCCCCCGTATAAAATTACCCACCGGAAGATGATTTTGAAGCAGAAAATGTAAAATTTGAAGATTTTCGCTTCAATATACACACCTATTTTCATGAATCAGGGAAAAAATATGAAACAAGATGGTTTGGCTGTGCTCTCCGCTAACAAGAATGTATAAAAATTTTTCCACGTGGACGTCTTTAACCGTCGAAATTGTTCATTAAGCCCAGGCTTTTCATTATTCTCGAAAAATTGTCTAATTGGAGTCATTCCAGGAAACACCCCTCATGTTCCTTCGCCTATTGTCTTTTATTGCCATTCATTTGGGTTCAAATAGGAAAAAAACCATCTAGTTCTCATTTCAAGGATTAGACGGTCCCCAATGGATCCCAATTCCAAAAACCTCAGCATTGACGACTTTTTTCGGCCGGTAATGAGCAAACGAGATGGAATGGATGAAGGAAGTCTAAGGAGTTCGTGTTTTTTTAGCTATAGCCAATTTCTTGTTCCCACATTGGAATGAGTTAGTTGGTCGTCTCCCTTAACAAGTAGTGCCATGAGGAGCGAGAGAGACATGAACTAATATGAAGCTAACCTTGAACAAACACAAGAAATGCCACTCAACGCTGAACTCCACTCAAAAATGCCTCAAAAATTTCGTTTTATCGGTCTTAATTGATACTCAGCTGAAATTTTCGGATCGTCTTTTATCTAATTTGTTTACGGTTTTTAATTCATTTCAAATTCAAACTCAAACAAAAAAANTACTCAGCTGAAATTTTCGGATCGTCTTTTATCTAATTTGTTTACGGTTTTTAATTCATTTCAAATTCAAACTCAAACAAAAAAAACAAAAAGGCTGTATAATCTTTTTTATGAGTTTCGAAAACTTTTTATGATGTTTTGGTAGAAAAGAAACACGACCAGAACATTCTCTGATTCAGGAAAGGCGTATTGTGTATTGAAGCGAAAAGTCGCAAAAATGCGATTTTTGTGTAAAAACGACCCGTTTGGGGTAGAAATATGCGGGGAATCCGAATTTGACTTTTATAAAATTCCTCGGATTCAAGAATAGCTGTATATCGACGCGAAAATTCGATACACAGCTTTTCTTGAATCGGAGGAATTTTATAAAAGTCAAATTCGGATTCCCTGCACATTTCTACCCCAAAAGGGGTCATTTTTAGTCAAAAATCGCATTTTTGCGACTTTTCACTTCAATACACAATACGCCTTCCCTGAATCAGGGAAGAGTTTTGAGCTGAATTCCACTCAAAAATGCTTTAAAAATTTTGTTTTATCGGTCTTAATTGATACTCAGTTGAAAGTTTTTTGGATCGTCTCTTCTCTAATTTGTTTACGGTTTTTAATTAAAATTCACACCAAAAAAAAACAAAAAGGCTATGACATTTTTTTATGAGTTTCGGAAACGTTTTATGTTTTGGTAGAAAAAAACACAACCAGTACGTTTGACTTTATGTATTATTTCAACAAAAAAAAACGCTTCCCTGATTCATGGAAGGCGTATTGTGTATTGAAGCGAAAAGTCGTAAAAATGCGATTTTTGTCTAAAAACGACTCCCTTTTGGGGTAAAAATGTGCGGGGAATCCATTTTTTTCAATTATTCCAAATTTTGAAATTTTTTTCGGGTTTTTCCAATTTTTTAAATTTTTTCGAGTTTTTTCAATTTTTTTCGAGTTTTTCAATTTTCTGATTTTTTAAATTTTTTCGATTTTTTCAATTATTTATATTTTTTTCAACTTTTTCAATTTTTTCGATTTTTTTCCAATTTTTTTCAATTTTTTCCAACTTTTTCAATTTTTTGATTTTTTCAATTTTTTTCGATTTTTTTTTCAATTTTTCGATTTTTTTCAACAAAAGAAATTTTATAAAATTCCTCAAATTTAAGAAAAGCTGACGTGTTTTATAAATGCCAAATTCGGATTCCCCGCGCATTTTTACCCCAAAAGGAGTCGTTTTTAGGCAAAATCGCATTTTTGTGACTTTTCGCTTCAATACAAGGAATCAGGGAAGCATTTTTTCGCTTTAAAAATTTCAAATTCGGATTCCCCGCATGTTTTTTACCCCTAATGGGGTCATTTCTAGAAACAAATTTTCGAGCAGACCCCCCTCCCCCTATCGTGTAGTAGCTCCAAAATTTTGTTCCTTTCTGTAGTAAAAAGTTATAGAGATGTATCAGATTGTACATATTTTCTTTATTTCCATTGTCCTTAATCCCGTTCGAAGTTCCCCGGCCGAAGACCGCCTACTCAGAGACCTGAAGCATGGATATATAGTTGAAGAAAGGCCTGTAATCGACAGTGCTGAGCCTGTGAAAGTCCAACTTGGTGTTAGCTTGCAGCAAATCATTGATGTGGTAAGCAAAAGCTTATGCTCTTTTTTCTCTATTCATGTGATCATTTAGAATGAAAAAGAAGAGCAATTTTCTGTAAATATGTGGTTAAAGTTCAGTTGGAAGGATGAGAATCTTCGCTGGGATCCGAA
>OZJO01025271.1:0-12653 GCA_900406225.1 Acrobeloides nanus | reverse complement strand
TTACGATTCTTGATACCTTTATCGATGGCTGGAGTTGGAATAAAACACAATATTCGTTTGCTTTCTTCGCCTTTATGCAATGAAAATGAGTAAGCCGACCAAGGAGTTAAAGAAAATGGCTCATTCCGCATAAACGCCTAAATATTGATATAGTCGACTCTCGATATAGTGACATCCCAAGAGAGGGGTCATTATATCGAATTGGAAGGGGGGTCTCACTATATCGAATTTTTAAAGACAAATACAATGTATTCGTTATAACTGAAGTAAAAAGTGTCAAAACACATTATTTTTCCAAAACAATGAAAATATTTTTTTTTTCAACAAAATCAATTCAACGGTGATTTTTTCTCAATTTTTCACTAAAAATCAGAAAAAAGGCCTTAGTCCCCCCCCCCCTTATGTTGCTTTTTCAAAATTTTTGTTGTTGAAATCTTAATGTTTTTAGCAAAAAAACAGCGCCACAGGCGCGAAATTTTTACAAAAATGATCGTTTTTAAGCTGCAAATGCTCAAAAATTACGATTCTTGGAAAAAAGCCAAATTTTGGACAATTTTGATGAAAAAATAGTAAATTTTGAACAATTTTGATCCCGCGTGGACCTCAATTTGGCTTGTGCGTGACCTTCACCCCCCCCCCCCCCCCCAATTGGGGGAGGGGGTGTAACTATATCGAGAGTTGACTGTAATAGAGACCGGATTTTGGAACTACAATAGTTATTAAAGGGGGTGCAAAGGAAGCGTTTTCAAGGTTCGGGAATTCGCGCAATCGATTCCCCGCCTAGAAAAACCTAAGAATCGACGGTTTTCTCATAAAAATCCGAAAATGTTTGATTTTCGCTTCAATATACCCACCCCACTCCCTGAATCAGGGTCAAGGAAGCGTTTTCACAATTTGGCAGTGCGCGCAATCGATTTCTCGCATAAAATTACCCCTAAAAATGATCATTTTAGAAAAAAATTTTGTGTGTGGAAAGGGTCCTACTTTGCACCCCCCCCCTTTAAGCTTTAAGGCTAAAGATTACCTGTTCTTTAGAAGTAACTTTACGCTCAAATTCTTTTCCAGCATATAGGGATCGAAAATGCTCTTCCTTAAAAAAAGAACTTTATTTCAAGTTTCTAATGATGTGTGCATTTACTGTAGTATATCGTTTTTTCCATTCAGCTTTGATCAACCGATAAAAGAAGTAAACGCCACAAATTTTTTGGCATGCAAAATCCACATATTTAATCTCCTGCACAGGACGAAGTTGTATTATAGGATTCATGAACAAGATTTTCCAAGTCGCCCAATCTGTTATCACATCAGCATTAAGAATCTTAAAAAGTAAAAGTAAAAAAGAGAAACAAAACATAATACAGGGTGAGCCAAAAAACAGTACTTTTGCGTTTTTTGTGAAAAAGGGGTATTTTCATGTGATTTTTGAAAAAAAATTCTTTGAAAAATTTTCGCAAAAAACGCAAAAGTACGGTTTTTTTTTGGCTCACCCTCTATTGTGATGTACCCAAGTTATCTGTTCATATACATTCCAATATTTCAGTTACTATTTAAAACTAGTGTTAGATCCCCGTCCCGAAAATCCCGAGATTTTTTGGATTCCGCCCCGAAATTTGTTCTCGAAATTCGATCCCGTCCCGAACCTCAAAAATCCAGTCCCGAGTCGGGATAAATTTACACCCATAAAATCAGAGTTGCCACATTGCTATAAATTTGGACCCCCTATGCCACAATTTGCCATAATCTTGGAACTCACCTGCCATAGGTTGCAAAAAGTCATGTGGTAACCCTGCCTGAAATTGGGAAATGTACCATTGCCGATAAAATTTCTAACTGTCAATTTCCGAATGAGCAAGGATTCAGAAGTTTACTTCGATAACATAAAAAATTACAAAATCCCGTCCCGGCCAAGAGGTCGATCCCGGGATCTAACACTATTTAAAACATAATACGAACCTCCTTTAAGCTTGCGCTTGATTTAGCATTTTTCAAATCATATGAATGAATCCAATCACGCCAATTGTTTGGCCTAAATGTTGTTTGCCCCGAAAGGGATAAGCTTCGAAACATTTCTTCATATTTTTCATATTCATCCAAGAGAATAGTATTTAGTTTTTGATCTAAAAGACCTTCTCGGAAAACAGGAAGCCTCTTCACTGGACAATGGATAATCTTCTTTTCGAAATCTTTTCTCAATGCATCCAAATAAAAAGAACTGAGTAATAGTGGAGTGCTCAGGTTCACTGAACTTCCTAATTTCATGAGCAACCTTGTGGATTTTATTATTGACATTTGAAGAATCGCACCAGACTAACATGCCTAAAAATTTCTAAAAGATATACATCCCCTATGAGAGGTAATTTGATACTAGAAATCGATTGCGCGTACTCCCGAAGCGTAAAAATACCATCTTGATCAAGTTTTATTGAAAAATTGCCTATTTTTTCGCTTTTTATCTTTTTTTCGTCGCTTCTTTTCACCCAACCGCATCTGCAACCCGACATTTTCGAAGTATTATAAAGAGAAGATTTCTAAAGAGCACTATGATTTCCATGTGAATGCAAGTAGTCGCCTCTGGCGACCCTGGATCCGAATCAGGCTAAAAATGACGACCGTACCGGTTCTGGGCGAAGTGGTACGATTCGTTCGTTATCCACAAAACCGGACATCAGGTGTCTTTGGGGTGCCAGGGCATACATTTGTCTTCCGATGATCGTGATCTTTATTGACTACGTGAACCGCTACGCCGCACCACGGATTCATTTATTGCATTATTATCGCGCTGCATTTTTAGACAGGATTTATACTTCCATCGCGCGACAGCCTGTGACGTCGCAAGTACTAACCGCGTGACACGACACAAGGCCGAGTGGCAAAAAATTTGGCTCCAAGCGGGATTCGAACCCTCGACTTTGTGACCACTAAGCCACTGCTTTGTCACTGCACCATCGAGGCTTGTTAATGGAGAAACGTCTTCTCAAACCAAGTACTACCGCGCGACAGACTATAAACGCCAACTCGCGACACAAAAATACACTGTCGCGATGCGATGGAAGTATAAATAGTGCCTTAAAATTGCTTGCTGAAAATTCCGGGTTGCAGAAGGGAATGGGCGAAAAGAGCGATGAAAAAAAGCGAAAAAATAGGCAATTTTTCACGAAAACTTGGTCAAGATCCAGAAGCGTTTTTACACTTCGGGAGTGCGCGCAATCGATTTTTCGCATCAAATTACCCCCAATAGGGTCATTTTTACGAAAAACTTTTTTTCCCAAATGATCGCAAAATACACCCTCTCCTTTAATTTTGCGACTTTATTTTTACCCCCAAAATTCACATTTAGAAGTTCGTCTGACATTTTTTTACTTTTTTGGACCCTACTCGTTGAGAGTCGATTGACACCGTTTTGCTGAAATTCGAGAATTGTCGAGAAAACACGTTTTTGAAATATCAAGACTTTTGCCCCTTAAGCGAGGACTTTTTGCTCCCTTGGCGAGGACTTTTGCCCCCTTGTACTACGAAAGTTTTTTCGGAAATAAAAAAGTTCCAAAGAACGAGTGAAAAATTCATAATTGTTAACATTTTAAATTTCGCGGGTTAGATTTTTAAGATAGATTTTCAAGATCGTTGGTGCGCCCGCGAATTGAAAAACATTGCAACGTCATAACAGAGTTCTACATAAAATTTTCCATGTTGTTGGAATTTGATTTGACTAATTTACTAACTCCGTTGATTTTATCATCCATTTAAACGTTTTATCTCAACACGTTTTTGCTCTTCATGATTAAAAATTGAAGATTATCAATTTTTATAAATTTATTCAGGAAGTATTAAATTGAATGCTTTTTGTAGCTCGTGTCGTTATTCCAACGGTGATAGATTTCATTTTTGGTCACAATTAACTTGTATTTTTTTAGTCTCGAGAATCCAATAATATGGCCTTATTGAAAAAGTTTGAGTCGAAATCAGCAAGGGTTAAAGGTAAATTTGGCACTACTTCATAGAGTTAGGAAGCCGAAACCGAAAGAAAATTTTTATTCCAATTTGTATGAAAATTCGAGAATTTTCATATTTTTCTGGGAACTTACGCACTTCGCTCCCTTCCCAAATTTGGGTTTGGCTCCTCCCCCAAAATTGGGGGAGGGGCCGAACGGAACCGATCGGTTCCTTTCGGCCTCCCCCCCTCAATAGGTTCCATTCCCCCCTCCCCCCCCCCAATTTGGGGGGCCGAAGTGCACAAGTTCCTTTTTCCGTCGAATTTCTTAAAAAGTAATAATAAAAATTTTAAACATATTCATTCAAATTTTGAACAAATCTACCATTTTTATAAAAAATTTGGTGTAAAAAACTGAAACCGCATGTTTTGAAAAACCGAAAAAAGTCGAAACCGAGACTGATTGATCCAAAACCGAAATCGTTACTTTAGAAAATCCGAAAAAAGTCGAAATCAAAACCGTTTGAGAAAAACCGATCCATTTTCTATCCGTTTCCTAACTCTACTACTTCGGCTCTTATAGCCCCATTGAACGTGGTCTAAAATCGAAAATTTTATTTTGAAAATTTCTCAAAAATGATCCTACTAGGGGTAATTTTATGGGGGAAACACGTTGGCGATGTTATTTTTGCGTAAAAGCGCTTCCATTTTTTAGAAAATCGAATTTTTACATAATAGCTTTTTCGAAATATGTACTTTCATGTTTTCTAAAAAATGGAAGAAGCATTTTTACGCAAAAATAGCATCGCCAACGTGTTTTTTGCATAAAATTACCCCTAATAGGATCATTTTTGGGAAATTTTCGAAAAATAAAATTTTCGATTTTAGACCACATTCAATGGGGGTATGAGACCAAGTAGCTCCGTAAATTTATCTGATTGAGGTGGATTAATTTTTGTCATTTTTTTAGGAATTTCATTTCATCCGACGCGTCCATGGGTTTTGGCCTCGTTGCATAGCGGAATTATTCAACTATGGGATTACCGAATGTGTGTTTTAATTGATAAGTTTGATGAACATGATGGACCTGTTCGTGGTATTGACTTCCATTTCCAGCAGCCTATTTTTGTTTCTGGTGGCGACGATTACAAAATTAAGGTTATTTATATAACGTTTTTACTAGAATAGCCTGTGTACAGCGCCGTGATTAGGGGAGAAACCTGTGGAAATTCCACCAAATCTGAAAAGATTTCATTTTTCGAGGAAGGAAAGTGAACATTTTTGCCAAGTCGAAACCCCTCCCCCAAATTTGGACTAAAATTACGACGCTGCATGTGTATATTGTTTGATTAACAAGTTCGAATTTTGTAGGTTTGGAACTATAAACAAAGAAAGTGTATATTTACATTGTTGGGACATCTCGATTACATAAGAACTACATTCTTTCACAGAAATTATCCATGGATTATTAGTGCATCTGATGATCAAACTGTAAGAATTTGGAATTGGCAGTCACGTAATTCAATTGCTATTTTGACTGGTAAGTTATCAGAAATTTTCATGTAGATTATAGATGTCTTGTTTTGTCGAGATATAACGGTACACATACAAAGATTGGAGACAGTGGCGTAGCCAAGGGGCTAACAGGGGCTATAGCCCCTCCGAAAAATGAAAAAATTTCCCTCTTGGTCTCCCCTTATGATTTTGTCCAATATTTTTGAAAATTTTTATTAAATCCTAATGAATTCCATTATTTTTCACTAAAATTCTCAATTTTTTCACTAAAATAGGCCATTTTTGCACCAAAAAAGCTCAAACTTTGGCAAATTTTCACCAAAAATACTAAATTTCTGAGCATTTTCAGCTTAAAACAAGCATTTTCAAAAAAATTTTCGTTGGTTTTTTGCTTTTTAGTAAGAATTTTTAATGAAAAAATTTACTACGCGGAGCGCGGCGACCAAAAAAGTCGTCAAAAATTTTACACTTTAGCCTCCCCCCTCCGAAATTTGTTCTGGCTACACCTCTGATTGAAGAACCTATTTTTAGGCCACAATCACTATGTTATGTGCGCCCAGTTTCATCCAACTGAAGACTTCGTTGCTAGTGCTAGCTTGGATCAAACAGTACGTATTTGGGATATCTCTGGTCTAAGAAAGAAGAATGCTGCTCCCGGAATGGGTGGTTCTTCAACTGCACGAATTGGGACTTCTTCACTTGCCGCTTCTCAAACAGCTGATCTTTTTGGCCAGCCTGATGTTATTGTGAAGCATGTTTTGGAAGGCCATGATCGAGGTGTGAACATTTATCTTACTTATTATACGTTTTAGGAGTTAATTGGGTCTCTTTTCATCCTACTATGCCACTTTTGGTTTCTGGTGCCGATGATCGCCAAGTGAAGATGTGGCGATACAATGAAAGCAAGGCATGGGAAGTGGATTCATGTCGTGGCCACTACAATAATGTTTCATGTGTTTTGTTCCACCCCAAAGCCGAATTAATCCTGAGTAATTCCGAAGATAAAAGTATTCGTGTATGGGACATGCAAAAACGGACGTGTTTGCAAAACTTCAGGTTTGGATTTTTTGATACTACTTCGGATTAACGACCGCAAATGACAGGGTTCTGTCGGAAATTTTTTCAAAATTAAGCATTTTCGGGGTATATTTTTATGCGTAAAATCGATTGCTCGCATTTCCAAAGCGTGAAAACGAATTTGCGGTCGTTAATCCGAAGTAGTATCGGATTTGTTTTTCTTTGTAAATATTCTGCATGTTTAGACATGATAATGATCGATTCTGGGTGTTGGCTGCACATCCCACTTTGAACATGTTTGCTGCTGGTCATGATAATGGTATGATTGTTTTCAAGATTGAACGAGAGCGCCCTCCATTTTGTGTACATGAAAACCTTGTGTTTTATGTTAAGGAGCGTCAATTGCGTCGTCTTGATTTGACTACAAAGTAAGTTTCTTTAGAAAGAATTCTTGCACGAGTGCCCCAAACTTTCTCAGTGACGGCGGTTTCATCTAGGCTTGCGGGAGAGCGACTAAACTCCAGAAAATTGGGAACTAGTATCGATTAGCTATCCCACTGGACGTGAAAATTTTCGGCAAAAATTTTTTCATCTTTTGGAATTGACCTCTCTAGGGGTAATTTTATGCGGGGAACCCGAATTTCACATTTCTGAGACCTGAAAATCTTTCATCGAAGTGATCTCTTATCCCAACGGCTCTCTTTAGGGCTAAAATTTTCCTAGATACCTGGACTACATTTGTAACAACCACTGAAAATCCTCGTAACCGGGTCAAAAATATCAAGCTTTCTTATAGACATCAAAAAACCGCTATTTGGTCATTTTTTGCCTCCCAGACCATGAAATATCCAATTTTCAAGTAGGAATTCCTACCGGAAATAACTTTTATTTATTGTACGGCCATAAAGGCCTGCATTAAAATAAGGTAACAATAACAATGAAGTCAAAATTTAACTTTATTTGTTTGATATAAACTATAGTCTTTATTTCAGCAAAGATGTGTTACTCATCCGATTAAACATGAAATTTAGCAAAGACGTGTCACTCATCCAAGTCAAAGCAAACAAGCTGACTCAGCCATTTTATTCACTTCATTATAATCCAGCCGAAAATTGCTTCCTTCTTGTAACACGGCCACACAATGCCGAAGCTAGCACATACGACTTTTATAAAGTAAGATTTGTTGGCAAAATGCCGTTTTTCAAAAAGCCCATTATAAAAAAATTACAGTAGCCTTTGTTTCTGAAACATTTTGGAGCTACTGCACATTACAGTAGTCAGTTACAGGATTGTAAGTCGAAGAAGAAAAATGCCAGCATTTGAGACTTTTTCGTATAAAGCGATGTTTTACAATTTCTTTAAAAAACAAAAAAAAATTTAAACATATTTATTCAAATTTTGAAAAAATCGATCATTTTTATAAAAAAATTGGTGTAAAAACCGAAAAGTCGAAACCAAAATCATTTGAGAAAAACCGAAACCGATTCATTTTCTATCAGTTTCCTAACTCTAATTAATGCTAACTACTTTTTAGGTTGGAAAAGAAGATTCGAATAGCGAGCCCGCTGATTCGAAACGTTCACCTGGTGTTGCTGTTGTTTGGGTTGCACGGAATCGTTTTGCCGTACTTGACAAGAGCCATCAAATTATCATTCGAGATCTGGCCAATAAGGACAACCGAAAAATCGAACAAACTGTTCCAGCCGATGATATTTTCTATGCTGGAACCGGCCTCTTGTTGCTGAAGAACAGCGAAGGCGTCCATTTGCTTGATGTACAACAAAGGCGCATCTTGGCAGCTGCCAAGGTCAGCAAAGTCAAATATGTAATTTGGTCGAAGAATATGGAATACGCCGCTTTATTGAGCAAGCATACGTTGACATTAATCACAAGAAAACTTGAAGTCCTCTGTTCGGTCCAGGAATCAACGCGAGTGAAGAGCGGAACATGGGACGAAAATGGCGTCTTTGTTTATACTACCTCCAATCATATCAAATATGCGCTAACTGCCGGCGATCACGGAATCATTCGAACTCTTGATATGCCTGTCTACATTATTGCAATTCGTGGAAATCGTCTTTATTGTTTGAACCGGTAGGTTTCAAATTTTTTAAGCATTGTGTATAAAAAACCGGAATTTGGGCGATTTTTTCATGTTTTTTCGACCCGAAATTTTTTTTCAAAAAATGATCCTATTAGGACATAATTTTATGCGAGGAATCAATTGAACGCATCGCCCAAATTCCGATTTTTTTATACACCCTGTATTATTTTGGCTTTTAGCGAAGCTGCTCCTGTGGAATTGACTATTGATCCAACCGAATATCGCTTTAAACTAGCGTTGATAAATCGTCGGTATGATGAAGTCTTAAATATGGTTCGAAACGCCAATCTTGTTGGTCAATCGATTATTGCTTATCTTCAAAAGAAAGGCTACCCTGAAGTTGCGTTGCACTTTGTAAAGGACGAGAAGACTCGCTTCGGTTTAGCTTTAGAATGTGGAAATTTACAAGTATGTACATGGCTTAGGCTGCGTTCAAGCATGTCAAAAAAGTTGTCAAATGTAACTTTGCCTGAAATCGTGTTTATTGAAACGATTGGTCATGAAGCATAAAATTTTATTGGTTTTTTTGCTTTTCGATCAATAAAATTTTATGCTACGTGACCAATCGTTTCATTAAACACGATTTTATTGAAAATCAGGCAAAGTTAGACATTTTTTGACATACTTGAACGCAGCCTGAATGTACACATGTTTTAGGTCGCTTTGGAAGCAGCAAAAACTTTGGATGATAAATCTGTTTGGGAAGCACTTGGCGAAGCGGCACTTCTTCAAGGAAACCATCAAATTGTTGAAATGACCTATCAGCGCACCAAGGATTTCGAAAAGCTTTCATTCCTTTATTTGATTACAGGAAACCTGGAAAAGTTGCAGAAAATGATGAAAATTGCGCAAATTCGAAAGGATATGAATGGACATTTTCAGACTGCACTTTTCTTGGGTGATGTTGAAGAGCGCATAAAAGGTATACATATGCCTGATTCGGCTTTTCTTACTGTAATTTTAAAATTTAGTCTTGAAGGAAGTTGGTCAAACTTCGTTGGCATATTTGGCAGCTGCGACGCATGATTACACGGACGAAGCCGAAAATTTGAAGGCCGAACTTGAAGCTAAAAGCCAGCATATACCACCAGTAGATCCGAATGCACATCGTCTTCAGCCACCGCCACCAATTCAACAAATGGATGAAAACTGGCCGCTTCTAACTGTAACTCGTGGTTTGTTCGATGCACAATTATTGGGTGGTAAACCGAGTGCTGGAACTAAAAATCTTAAAGAGAAACCGATTAGTGGTGCATTTGCCGCCGAAGAAAATGATGAAGAAGTAGTTATTTTAACAAAGTTCATTCCCGAAGCTTGAAAACGCTTCCCTGATTTAGGGGAATGAGTGTTTTGTATTGAAGCGAAAATCGAAAAATTTTAGGCTTCCCTTAAAAAAAATTTTAGGCTTTTTGCTGCCCTATTAGGTCATAAAAATGACCCAATTTTTATGACCTAATAGGGTCATTTTTGAAAAAAAATTTCGGAAATAACATGAAAAAATCGCCCAAATTCTTTTTTATACACCCTATATTTTTTTATCTGTTGATCTTACTTATAAACCAATTAAGGCTGGTGAAGAGTGGGGAGTCGATGGAGATCTTATGGTTGACGAAGAAGGAAATCTCGAAATTGATGACGATGATCAGTTGGAGGGCAAAGGAGCTGGTGGAGAAGAAGATGGGTGGGATGTTGGCGATGATTTGGCTCTTCCAGCCGATATTGATGTGGGTAAAATTGGTGGAGATGAAACGGACTTCACGGTGCCGACCCATGGCCAACCGCCGAGCACTCATTGGACCAACAATTCGCGTCTTGTTTTCGATCAAGTGGCTGCTGGCGACTTCGATTCAGCTGCAAGACTTCTCTTAGACCAACTTGGTGTTCGAAACTTGGAGCCATTCAAGCACTTATTCTTAACTACTCATGGTAAGATTTGATTTTTTTTACTACAGAGTGAGAAAAGTACGGTTTTTTGGTGATCCAAAAAAAAAAATCGTACTTTAGCGTTTTTTGGCGAAAATTTTTCAAAAATCGCATGAAAATAATTTTCAAAGAAATATGAAAAATATTTTTTTGAAAATTTTTCACCAAAAAAACGCAAAAGTAGGGTGTTTTTTTGGCTCACCTTGTACCCAAAATATTATTTTCAGCTAGAGCACGAACTTCCTACAATGCAGTCCCATTAGCTCCATCGAACTTTGGATATCCACTTCGAAACTGGGAAGATGCGACCGGAAAGAGCGGATTACCCGCTGTTGGTATCAAGTTGAGTCAGTTGGCACAACGTCTTCAGCAATGTTATCGCCTCACTACGGATGGCAAATTCGCCGAAGCAATCGTCAAATTCCGTCATCTCCTTTTGAGCGTGCCATTGTTGGTGGTGAATTCGAAGCAAGAGGTATAGTCGAAAAATTTTTTGCTACCACGGAACTTTTTATTGAATCAGGCAACTTGTACATTGAAACGAAAAGAAACGTGGGTATAGCTTTTTTAATGCATCTCTACGTGGTCATATGGCGGGAAAAATCAGGATTAGTTAGTACTAATCCTTACTTTTCCGCCATATGACAACGCAGGGATGTATCAAAAAAGCTATATAAGGATCCACATTTATTACAAATTTCGATTATAGTGTTTTTAAATTTCATTAAAATCATCACAATTTTCGTGTTATAGGTTGCCGAAGCGCAACAGTTGATTGAAATCTGCCGCGAGTACTTGGTTGGCCTTTTACTAGAATCGGCGCGAAAAGAGCGACCAAGAGAATCCGTTGAAGATGCAAAAAGAAATCTTGAAATGGCTGCGTACTTTACCCATTGTCACTTACAGCCAACTCATCAGATTTTAACACTGAGAACTGCTGCGAATTTGAGTTTTAAGTTGAACCAAAAGAAGACTTGTGCGTCGTTTTGTCGTCGTTGTATTGAACTGGGTAAGTTAGATGGATGCAATTTTTGCAGTTAAATGAAATTTTCATTTTCAGGGCCAAAGCCGGAAGTAGCTACACAAATGCGTAAAATGCTAGCCGTCTGTGAAAAAGATTCAACAGATGCACATAAGGTAAGGATATTTACAGGATGAGCCAAAAAAGCCGTATTTTTGCGTTTTGTGGCGAAAAATTTTCAAAAATAACATGAAAATACTCCCTTGATTTTTGAAAAATTTCATCAAAAAACGCAAAAGTACGGTTTTTTGTTGGCTCACTCTGTATTATAACTTTGAATTACAAATAAATAACAAGTTTTAGCTGAACTATGATGAGCATAATCCGTTTACTCTCTGCTCACGTACTTTTATACCGTTGTATCGCGGAAAGCCACAAACGAAGTGCCCATTCTGTGGTGCCTCATTTGCACCCAACTTGCAAGGAGAAATATGCGACGTGTGTCAAGTAGCAGAAATTGGACGAGACGTGATTGGACTTCGAATCAGTTCCGTGCAAGGCAATCGTTAAAAAAAATTAATATTTATGTTTTATTATTTATATGTGTTTATTCGAATTGTTGTATAAGTAGAAATCTAAAATTCGTACTTGAAATGAGTTTTGTTGTAGATGTTTTTTAACTTATTTCTGTGATGGCTGATTTGTTGGGCTTTTTAATTATCTTTTTAATACATAAAATGATTTAAAAAGTGTAAATACTGTAGTTGTTTACAGGGTGAGCCAAACAAAAAACCGTACTTTTCGTTCTTCGAATTTTTTTCAAATCGAAAAATTTTAAAAAACACTCAATGAGGAACTCTCACACATGTTACTCATGAAGATCCTCACGAAAAAATCCTCATCATTGTGCAAAGGCCTTTTGATGACACAATAGTTGATTTTTTTAAAATTGACCCATCCATGGGCAATTTTATACTAGGAATCCAAAAACGCATTTTCAAGTAGAAAAAGCATTTTGAGAAGGCTAGCGTTCATTTCGTGGCTTCTAGAGTTCACCCTAAGAAAAACATGTCTGAGTAGATTTATTTAGTACATTTATTCAAAAACGTTTCATAGCCTTTAACTATAACAAGACATTTTCAAACTAGACTTTACTATTCGTGTTGTATTGTATAATAATTGGCGCGTGAAGGTAAACAGATACA
>OZJO01025268.1:0-40292 GCA_900406225.1 Acrobeloides nanus | reverse complement strand
CATTTTCGGATTTTTATGAGAAAACCGTCGATTCTTAGGTTTTTCTAGGCGGAGAATCGATTGCGCGCATTCCCGAACCTTGAAAACGCTTTCTTAACCCTGATTCAGGGAAAAAATCGGTGTATTGAAGCGAAAATCAAACATTTTCGGATTTTTGCTTCATTACATCGATTTCTTCTCCGCCTAGAAAAACCTAAGAATCGACGGTTTTCTCATAAAAATCCGAAAATGTATGACTTTCGCTTCAATACACCACAAAAAGTGCTAATTTTTTATATTTCCTCTCAAAAAAATCGAAATTAAAAGCTTTTTCAATTAAATTTTTTTACAAAAAAAAATCCCGTGACCGTGGCAATCGAATGAGCCCATGGACGACCAAAAAGGATTTAAACTCGATTTTTGGCGAACTTTTGAAAGTAGGGAATAAATTTTCTAATATACTGTATATTCACTTGTAACAAGTGTATATTCCAAGATAGAATTTTACGTTGAATAAGATGCTGCAAAAGTTTTAAAAAAAGTTGTCTAAAAATGGTTTTCGCTCGAGAAACATTATGCGCGGGTGGCAATTCTTCAACATACAACATAGAAAACTCTTTGATACGTCCCATTGGAAGTTAGGTCATATAGGTGGTTTTGTAGAATAAAAATCTATGCTCCTTTACCATTTTGATTGGATTCAGCTTCGGCTTTTGATCGAAAAAATAATTTCTACACATCAGACTGAACAAATTTGCATGAAGATGCTTTTGTTGAGCATCCTTATTCCGATGATCCAGATGAAATTGATCAAGAAGAAATAATAGCAGGAACCAAAATATATGATTGTACACAACATGGATGTAAAGCCAGATTTCTTCTTCCACGCCAACCAAAAAGAAATTTTTACAATAACTGATAAAGTACAAAGTGTATCAATGAATTAGTGGGATTTAAAAATTTATTATCTTTTAATAGAAAAAATATTTTCTCATACTGTTTTTTGCAAAATTATGATAAACCGTGGAATTTTTATGCATATCCATAGATTTAGATTTTCATATTCGGGCTGAATAGCAAGTTGTACGCACTTGAAGCTCAATTTTTTTGCTTCAATGCACAAACTTATTCGAACTAGAGCATTCAACGGCATATTCATTTGGTACCACTTCGGATTAACAACCTAAAATGATAGTGTTTTTGAAGTTTTTTTTAAATCAAGCATTTTAGGGATATTATTATGCGAGAAATTGATTGTGCACTTCCCGAAGGCAGATAAAAATGGCAGATATATATTCAAAAAACCGATGGTAGATAATTTTTGTTACACCCTGTACGTGTAATGCCTGATTACAAAATGCCGCTCGAAGTCACCCCGAAGGTCCTCCGAGCACGATAATGCTCGGAGGGCTTTCGGTACTTTTATTTATTGCGACTATCTATTTTGTGTTTGTATAAAAAATTAATAGAGACAATTTTTATTTCGGCGGTTTATAAATAGTCTATGTAAATTAGTATTGGATTGATCAGTAATTTCCCGGCTTTTGAGTATTGCGTCGGATCTTTGCGAAAATGACTTCTCTGGATATTTTTCTATGCGGGGAATTGTTTGCGCACATTGCCGAGCCGTGAAAATGCTTCCCCTATCCTGATTCAGGGAAATAGATGGGTGTATTAAAGCGAAAATGAATTAAAGATCGGATTTTCAGCGGAAACCGGCTGTCTAGGGGGTTTTTATAGGCTGGGAATTGATTGCGCGTATTTTCAAGACATAGAAAAATTTCTCTGACGCTGATTTAAACGATTTTTGTTATGAAACTTTTTATGGAATATATCTCACATATGGGTAGTTTCCAGTGGTCAAAACCAAAAAATTCTTTCAGATTCGAGTTCCTCATGTAGAAAAACACCTGATACAAAAAAATCAGCCATTTTATAAAACTTTTTGAAAATTCAACTTTTCCACCCCTTGGTCCCTCAAGGGAAAATTGAAAAACAAAAAAAATTTTCGCTGCTAGAGAATGTCGCAATCGATTCCCCGCATAGAAAAGCTCCTGGAGGAGTCATTTTCGCAAAGATCCGAATACTCAAAAACCGGGAAATTACGGATCAACCCAATATAAATTCCATTTCTATCTTTTTTGAAAGTCATTCTATTGGGTTGGTGCATAATTATTGATACAATTTTGAAAATTATTTTTTATTAAATATAGTACTATGATAATTATTCGAAATATTCACCATTATTATATGTGACTTGTGCCCATTTAGTAGTCAAACCGGATCCCTCTCTCAAAGAAGATACTGGGCTTCTGGTCAAAATAGTTTGTGAGACAATTTGTGACATCTTCATCTTTTTCAAAGTGCTATTCGTTCAATTCATATTGCAGATCCAGGAAAAGAGTGTATTCGGATGTTATAAGATCTGGACTGTAAGCTGGGTGGAGCAGGACCTCCCAGCCCAGATCTTGAGTTTAGCTTTGAACAATTTTGCCGTATGTGGTCTGGCTTTGCTGTGCTGTAGTATTTCAGGAATGAGGGGAACCATCCCAGGTTCCCTCCTGAGGGGAGGGGTTAAACCCGGAGTGGTTCCCCCCCCCCCCTCTTCCTGGAAACCACCTCACGTTCCCCCTAGGGGGGGGGGGGGGGAACCCTGTTGGTTTCCCACCATTCCTGGAAAAATTTTTCCTAATGGTTCCCTCTTTTTTCCCCAAATTTTTTCAAAAATCATGGTCCCCCATTATGATTTTTTACTAAAAATGACCAAATTTCCAATTTTTCACCAAAGAGGTCCAAAATTTTCCATTTTTTCTACAAAAATTGTAATTTTCTGAGCATTTTCAGCATATAAACAAGCATTTTTCAACAAAAAAATTTGCCAGCGGCGCTAGTTTTGCATAGACTCAAGGATTTTCCAAAAAATTTTCGTCGAAATCGAAAATTTCTGAGCGTTTTCCACTTAAAAACAAGCATTTCTCAAACAATTTTTCGCCTGCGGCGCTGGTTATTGCATTGACTCAAGGATTTCAACCAAATTTTCGTCGAAAATCGAAAATTTCTGAGCGTTTTCCGCTTAAAAATGAGTGTTTTTCAGCAAAAAAATTTTCGCGCCTGTCGGCGCGAAAAACTGGGGGTTAAACTGATTTTTGAAATTTTAAAAACTCGAAAAAATTGCCTTGGTCCCTCCTTATGTTTTTGCCCAAATTTTTGAAAAATTTTCGAAGAAAAACATAAGAGGGGCCAAGGTAAAAACATAAGAGGGGCCAAGGTTTTTTACCAAGGTAAAAAAAATTTTTTTTGAAAAGTGCCCCCACCGTAGTTGGGGGTCTGGCTACGCCACTGGTTTGGAGTATATTTGATTTGAAGATGTTGATTTGCATTTCGCTAAAGACAAGCTCAAAAAAGCACTCGAAAACTTTGAAAAAGAAACTTCACATTTTCGATGTATTGATGACGCTGTGGATGAGATTCGAGTATGAACAACATAATAAGGCTCGCGATGTTTTTTCAACCATGTTTTTTTAGAATTTACTCTCTAGTCGTGCAAACTATTTTTTGTTCGAATGCAAAGCCGAAACTGAAGTCTTTGAATATTACCATTTGGTTTCGCATGCTGTTATTTATGCTGTGAGTTTGTAGAGAGAGAATTTTTCAGTCCAGATTTTTAGTTACAACACAAGAAAGAATTACAAGCAAAACAGATGAGCTCTATTCAACGACCTGTTTCTAGCCGACTCGCCAAAAGGGTGGGTTATGTTAGTGAATAGCTACTATACAAATCGACGTTCATAAAGTTGACACGAAAGGTTGACATAAATAAGATAACGTTGAGAACACGAGAAACGACTTCTATTTTGCCCATATGACCTAATTCGTCGTGGAAAAATTCCTAGACTTCAATAAACAACGCTGCGCATAAATTGTGGACCAGGGATGCGCCCTTTGTTCATCCGGATGAACAACGGACAATACCTTGACGGACAAGGCTTGTCCGCGGACAACACGGACAATCATGGGACGGACAAGGCTTGTCCGCGGACAAGTCGGACAACTAATGGGACGGACAAGGCTTGTCCGCGGTCAAGTCGGACAACTAATGGNACTCGATGTCCGTGTTGTCCGCGGACAAGCCTTGTCCGTCCCATTAGTTGTCCGGCCGTTATAAATCGCATGTCCGGACACGGATATCCTTCTGTTGTCCGGACCAAGGGCGCATCCCTGTTGTGGACAACAAATAGATCATTTCGTGTCAACTTTATCGTGTAAAAATCGTTTCGTGACAACTTTATGAACATCAAATGTATCAGTATTCGTATCGTATGCACACGTATGTATTCGTTTCCAAAATTTTCTTATTCGGAAACACACTGTTTTAGGCAACATTCCCTCCCCTATTTCCTTCAGAGTTGGAGCACAAGGATTTTGGCGTCAGCATGGGTTGTCAGCGTTCCTACCAATGTTCCCTTAGCGATAACTGGTTATTGAAGCCTAAATTTGCGCCACCACAGGGTGCTCTTCGTTCACAAGCTACTCGATTCATTCACCGTTTCACGCCACTCGACATGTTTAATAACAGTATATGTCTGCATGGAAATATGGGTGAAGATAAAAATAGTATAGCTGACAATGGGGCTGCAAGTTATGTTAACTTTTTGGACGTTATATTCGAACGATCTGAGATAGCAGCAACGGCAGGACAACTAATTAAAATCAGAAGTCGTATTATTTCAGGTACAGTATCGGGCAAAAAACTTGGGCCAAACATTTCAACATGCTTATAAGTGAAATCGTCGAATCTCAGCTTCTGAAAAAGTATTTCAGATGCGATTTTTTTCTTCGTTCGTTCTAGGGTAATAAACTATGACGAATTTTATAGTGACTTCATGTGTTTTGATGTTCCATGGGTAGTGTATTAGAATAAAAACCTGAATTTTTGACATAAATCTGAAGTCACCATGAGAATCGCCATAGTTTATTACCTCAGAACGAAAAGGCTCTAGGACTTTTCACAACAATAAAAACTTTTCAAGGGCGGACTTATCACAACGATCGATTAGTTTGAATTGGTTTGTATATTGACACGAAAACTCGATTTTTGTAAAATATGTCCAAAGTTTTGCACGCTAGTAATTTTATTTTACATTTTATTTTAATTTGGACACATTTTTACAAAAACCGAGTTTTCGTGTCAATATACACACCAATTCAAATCGTTGTGAAAAGTTCGCTTTTTCGTTGTGAAAAGTCCTAGAGCAACGAAAAAAATCGCGTCTGAAATACTTTTTCAGAAGCTGAGATTCGATGATTTCACTTATAAGCATGCTTAAATGTTTAGCCCAAGTTTTTTGTACACTACTGTATATTATATCAGGCTGTCAATATTTTCCATATTTTGATATATAGATCAACCAGATATGATAGATGTGTTATGGTTCAATACCCGAAAGCAAATCATCAATAGTGGACGGATAAGAGTCCAACGAAATCACGATGAAGCTATACTCGAAATTTTCGATTGCAATGAAACGGAAGATTCCGGCGAACTTTTCTGCGTTGCAATTTCAGGTTAGATGAGCTTTTAGTAAACGTTAATAAAACATTTAGATTGGAATATTTGCTCGGATGTTACTAGACTTATTATTTGTCATGAGGATTTGGCTGGTGATGAACCAGAATTTATTCAACCGTTGCATGTATCTCACTCGCAGTCGAAATTTTTTATCAATGGTTTTATGGTTCTCAAGTGCAGGATAACAGGCTATCCAACTCCATATGCAAACTTTTTCTTCAAAAACCGACTCTTGAAGAATTCAAAACGGTATCAAATTGGTGAGATTTTTAAAGATAATGATGGGCAGTAGTGATGGTATGTGGTAATAGGATCGAATTCACTACACCGATGTTTAAAGGGTGATTTTCCTCACAGAATTTTTTTCATGGTATTATTTTCACGGATTTGGTTCATCGAAAGATTTTTTAATAACAAAGTATATAAATTTTTGGAGCAACTACTACACAATAGGGGGCCACCCAGGGCCCCTTATTGTGTAGTAGTTTTCGCTTCAATGCATAACACGCCTTCCTTGAATCAGGGAAGCGTTTTTTCGAAATATAATCATTTTTTCTAGAATATAATCATGATGTATGGTCTTTATATGTTTGGAACATCAGTGCAGAAGATGAAGGAACTTATAAAGTTGGTATAAGCAATCGGATTGGTACGGCCTTTAGCAGAATAACTATAAAGACGAATAACGCTAATCATGAATCCAAGGCCAGTTGGAGCTGAAACGGACTATATTATTAATAATTAAATCCCCAACTTGCTTGTAATGCTACAGTTGAGGACGAGCATTTGAGGATAAGACATTTGAGGATGGACATTTGGGGAAGGTCATTGGAGAACGAGACATTTGAGGACGGAACGTTTGAGAAAAAAGGTGGGATATGCTTTTTTAGGCCTTAAATATCACCCATCCTCAAATGTCCATCCTAAAGTGCCCATCCTCAACTGTCGCCACACCCTTGTAATTGTTTTAATAACAAAAAATTTTATAATAAAACATAAAAAAATAAAACACACAATTGTTTTTAACGAACAAGATTTTTTACTGGTGTCATATTCTTTTAATTCCTCAAGCATATAATTTCTTCTTTCATTCCGATGTATGCGAATAGATTATTAAGGGTAAACGTAGATTATTAAGGGTATGTAGGGAAGTAGTTTTCGGCTCCAGTTTGAGTTGAAGCTGGACTTTCTTATACAACTTAAATGCCATCCAATTGTAAACCCGAAATCGGTCCCTACAAGAAGGATGTGTGCAAGCTATAATTAAATGAGAAAATAGAAAGTATTATTTCAGAAATTTTGAGTTTTTTCTATTATTTTCTTACCAACTAAATGTTTTACGGTGCAAAAAGTTGAGACACCCCCAAAAATCTAGATAAAAAATTTTCACGTTGCTAATACATGATTAGCAAATAAGTTGTATAACAGTAAATTTGTCGATTTATAAAAAATTTATAACATCAAGCCCGAAAAATTGTCATATGAAAACACCTCATCGAACAAATTTCTGGTTAATTTTAATGCGATTTTTGGAGCTGTCTCAATTTTTTACACATTTTTTCGTAGCTGTTATGATTCATGAATCCTTACTAAAAAGGTTTTAGATATTCTTATCTTATTTGGAATGAACTCAGTGGCGTAGCCAGACTTGCATGAACGATGGGGGAAGATTTGGGATCGGTGAGGGGGGGGGGAAGGTGGTCTTCACAAAAATGTAAAAATAGGGGGTCAAATTGGATATTTCGAATTTTGTCAAAATAATAAGGAGGTACCCTTGTTTTTTACAGATTTTTTCTAAAACGGGAGGGGGGATCGCCCCTCCCTTGGGGCTACGCTACTGAATGAAGTTTAGAAAAATATGCTAGTTGAGGAAATATGATGACACCAGAAAAGAATAAAATAAATTATTAAGCAGAAAAGACATATGAATTATAAAGCGATGTTCGTAAATATAAAATTTTGAAATTCCCTTAACTTTTGCCAATTAACAATTCATATAACTTTTGAAAAAGTCCCTCAACTTTTCGGTACTATATGACTTTTTAGATGAGCAAATCATCAATGATCAAAATTTTTTTTAAAAATGACCCTAGGGGGCGGAACCCGGTTCCCCCCTGCTTCCTAGCAAAAAATTTCAATCTTTGAATGTGCCACACATGTTAAATAGCATCTATAATTTATTGCCTGAATGAGATAGTGGAAAGGAATGGTTGGCCGTCTATTTCAACAGTTAATATAATCAAAAAATCAACGAACAAAGCTACTTCAACCAAGAAAACTAACCAAAAAGATCATTTTTAATAAATAAATGAAGACCTTAAAGAGAGACAGGAGTCTTAAAATAGAGAACCGTGGCGGTTTACAATTAGTAGCGACGGCTTCTATACGGTGATTCTCGTCGGCGTTTTCTTTCCGGTGATCCGCGACTTTCAATTGCCCTTATTCGATCTCTTTCTTCAGCCTTTTTAAGTTCCATCCGTTTTTGAGCCTAAATTCAAAAGTATAAGTCCAGTGGTGTGCATAGAAATTTTTTCAAAGAGATGAAGTGTAAAAATTTACCTCTTCGTCCGATAAAGGTAGATAATAAATTGAAGGCTGTGTTTTAGTCTTAAGAAATAGTGTTTCCAAAGTCTTCGTCGGTTGTTGCTCCACTAAAACTTGATTATACAGGGTCGTGAAAAGTTCGTGATCACTTCTTTTTAAAAAGTTGATATTTTTGACTATAGAAGTCGATTTTTGACGAAATTTTCGACACTTCTAGGGGTTTTCTATGCGCCAAACAAGAATCCGCTGTTATTTTTTCTCCTAGACCTCGTGAATATGGTCAAAAATGGCTTACAAAACAGACCTTTTTGAGGTTTTACCTTCATAGGTAGGTGAAGGTAAAACCTTCCCATGGTCAAAAGTTATCTAAATCGATTGAAATTTGGTATCTGGGGGGGGGGNGAATTTTCGGACATGGGGAACACGAATCCGAAGGAATTTTTTATTTTGACGACTGGAAAGTACCCTGAGGGTAAAATCCCCGAAAAGGTCCGTTTTTGTAAGCAATTTTTGACCATATTCCCAAGATCTAGGAGAAATAACGACAGATTCTTGTTCGACGCATAGAAAACCCCTAGAAATGTCGAAAATTTCGTCAAAAATCGACTTTTATAGTCAAAAATATCAGCATTTTAAAAAGAAGTGATCACAAACTTTTAAAAGGGTGCACACGGTCGGAAAATTTCTAAAATATAGACAAAAAATCAAAAATTTTCGACAAGGCATAAAAAAATGGACTTTTTACCAAAAAGGCCATTTTTTGCATCAAAATCGACCGACTTTTGCAATTTGTTTAAAAATCTCGAAAAAATTATCATGATCCCCCATTATTTTTTTGCCCAAAAGTTTGAAAACAAACATAAGGGAAATGGACCAAGCTAAATTTCGAGAACCCAACCGAGCATCAGACCCCCTTCCACCCCTGTTTGTCCCCCTGTGGTGCACTTGCACCCTTGGTTATGCCACTGCTTTAGATATAAAAATTACCTTTCTTTTCCTCTTCGACACGATCACTGTATCGGCGAGCTGGTCGATCCTTGTCATGCTTCTTAAATTCACTCTAAAATTTTTATTCAAATATTTAGCTAACAAATTTAAGCCAATTCTCGTATCAGTAGCTGAAAATTACCGTTTCCAATTCACGTTCCTTTTTAAATCCATTACCCACTGAACTGTCCTGAAAATGACAATCATAAAATAAAAATTATTCCATTCAAATATAAAAATAGGAAAATATGTGAAGTACTCGGATTGTCAAGACGAATCGGTTGATATCAATTTTCCAAAATTCTGAGTAATTTTCATATTCGCCTATCAATCATGAAAAAACAAATCGACACTTACTTTGTTTTCCACTGTAACTGTTAATTTCAAATCATCTGATGGACCAACTGCTACTTCTTCATCTTTTATATTCAAGCGCTTACGTAACTAAAAATGTAAATAAGATTATAATTAAAAAACTTTTTCGCTTACGTTATCTTCTGTTGTATAATCAATTCTTAAGGAGCGATCGTTGAAGGGTGGCCATTTGACATTGTTAAATCGTTCCCGTGCAGCTTGAGCTTGCTCTTCTGTTTCAAACTTTGCAATGCATTGACTCTGAAAAATAGTTTAGTACATATTTAAAAATTGCATAATATTCAAAGTATAATACAATAGAGTCCGCCGAAATGTGAACCGATAATTTTGGAATGACTGTTGAACCGAACCGATTAGTTTTAACCAGGGGTGCCAAGTTTGTTGATGTTTTCAGAAAAGTACTGATTCTGAGATGTCAAATCCGAAAAAATGCTGATTTTTCAGTGTCAAATCTGGTTGAGATGCGAAATTTGGTCAAATTTATAAGAAATATAATGGAAAATTAGCAGCATTGCTCCTAAAATCTGAATTTTGAAGTCAGATTTGCTGATTTTGAACAAATGTCCTTGGCATCCCTGGTTTTAACTGAATGGTTAAAACTTTTCACCAATTGGTTCGAACAGAAACGAAAAGCCCTAACCAATAAATTTTAAACATCGATTCAAACCACACATATAGATCCTTACCTTGATATCATCTAGCCAAACATCGCCTACAATTGTTCCACAAGTAGATAACAAATCTTTCAATGCCTTCAATGTGAACGGGCGTTTGAGACAACGAATATGAATGAAATTGCTAACTGGGTAACTTAAAATATATTATTATTGATACATCGATATATAGAATGAGATTCATGTTTAATTTTCATCAAATAGTCCATATAGAATATTTTCTATGCGAGAATTCAATAGCGTGCATTGCCAAACATTAGTTGAAACTAGGGTTGGCGGAAAATTTTCCCATTTCCCGATATCGGGAAATTCCCGAATCGAGAAAGGCTTTATAACTTTTTATGGTGAAATCTGCAGTTTAGTGTTTTCGGAAAAAATATTCTTCATATTTTGCAAAAGACTGCATCGAAAAATAATGACGTGGTAAAAAGTTATGACACTTTTCCCGATTTCGAGAATTTTCAGATTTCCTAAAATCGGAAAATTTTGGGAAAAGTGTCTTAACTTTTTACCAAGCCATTAGTTATTTATGCAATCTTTTGCAAATGCAGAAAAACAGTTTACCAGTAGGGGGGATACANTATTTCTTTCGAAAACACCAAACTACTTAGGCTCTCTTGGCCATAGGAATTCGTGTGCTTTGCTGTTTGTGTTTGATGGAATATATATGCTAATTCAGAGACAGGGAAGCGTTTTCAAGGTTCGGCAATGCGCGCAACCAATTTCTCGTATAGAAAAACACATGAAAATTTTGGAACAAAATAGCGCAATAAATGGTATTTTTAATTTATCCTGTTTATCACTAACAAGATAAAAATTTTATAGTTCCATAAAAAGGTTACCGTGCTGGAGAAGAAGCACGAACGCGAACCAAACCATCCTGAGTCACATTTTCGCTTTGGTCGGTTGTAGAATCTTTAGATTCTTTTGCGGCGTTAATAAGCATACGTTTTCCGGGTTCTTTTATTCCGCTTTCTTCTATAATTTCATATCAAGTAAAGTTAAATAGAGTTAAAATTTATACCTGTTTTTGCTGTACTTTCAACTTGAGTGACTGGTGTTGTTATAGCTTCAATCTTCTGAGGTACCTAAAAATCATGAATCTAATAAAGAATATATGTATAAATAATTTACAGGACTACTAGAATCATCGTGCTTGTCTTCATCATAATCAAGCTCCTCATCTGCAGCCTTCTCCACTCTTAAAGATCGGCTCTGAACTACTTCGATGACTGGACTCTCTAAAAAATTATGGTGAATTCAGTGACGTAGGCAGGGGGCGCGGGCCTCCCCCCATAGCAAAAAAATGAAATTTTTTCTAATGATCTTCTAATCCTTCATCGTTCATGTGTGTCTAGCTATGACACTGATAACAGCTCATAAAAATTTAATAACAACAAAAATACCTTGATGAAGTCCTACAGAATCTTGCTTTCCTTCTTCGTCATCAATCTTTGAAGTGCTAGTTATTGGTTCAGGCGTTTCAACACGCTCGCCGTTTTCACTAAACATGCTTTCAACAACAAAAATAAGTCAATAATAATATACCCACATGTGTTTCGCGGTTCACGAAGTCTGTGAAGCCTCTCGGTCCGCGAGTCGGGAAGGTCATATCTAGGGGGTTTTTTCCATGCCAGGAACACAATTCCGACGTTATTTTTCAGTGTCTCATCGTGTAGAGGTAGGGAGAATTAGAAAATGTGGTATAATTACAGGATGGCTAAAAAACCATACTTTTGCGAATTTTTGAGCAATTTTTTGCAAAAAAATTTTTCCCAATGGGTGGTTTTCTGTGCGAGAAATCGTTGCGCACATTGAAAAATCATTAAAACGCTTCCCTGATCATGAAATCGCAGATAAACCAGAAATGTTGGAAAGCGTTTTCAAGATTTTCGATGCGTGCAAACGATTTCTCTCGCACAGAAAACCATCCATAGGGTTCTAAAAAATTAGAACTTTTTTTTTGTAAAAGTTGCTCGAAAATTACGGTTTTTTAGCCACCTAATTTTTTTACGGTTTTTTAGCCACCTACCTAATTTTTCCGACCTCTACACGACGATACACTGAAAAATAACGTCGGAATCGTGTTCCTAGCATAAAAAACCCTAGATATGACCTTCCCGACTCGAGAGACTTCAGGCTTTGTGAATTTAAACACACATGTGATACCTTAAGCTTGTCGATGAACGATCATTATCAACTGTTTCAGCAGCAACTTCAATGCCATCGCTAGATTGAAATTCCGAACTTTCGACACCCTTTTTCGATGTCTCTTCTGGTATATTTCCAGGTAAAATTTCGGATGTAGTGCTTTCACTTGGCTGTACTTCTTGAATTTCTTCAGCTTTAGATAACTCTCCTTTCGGAATAGTTATTGGAGTTTCTGCCTGTACAACTTCAGATTCAATGTTTGAACCGTTTGCTGTCGGACCATCATCTTCCACCTTTTCAGTTACATTTTCTGGGATAGCTTCTTGTGTTGGATAATCGCTAAAATTTCGTTTATAGTCTCATAAATTTGAATACATCACTCTAAAAAGTGTGTCAAAAGATCATGAATTTTATTAAACATTAGGTTTGCATATAATGATTTTTTTAAAAATTTTTACTTTTTTCTTTGGAAATGACCTCACTAGGGGTAACTTTATGCGAGAAATCGATCACGCACATTCTCGAAGCATGAAAATGCTATCCTGACTCCGATTCAGGATAGCGTATTGAAGCAAGAATGAAAAAAGTTCGAATTTTGTCAACAAACAACCGCTCTTTCCTGATGAACAATAGTATTTTCAGGTTTCAGGAATGTGCGCAATAGATTTCCCGCATAAAGTTACCCCTAGAGAGATCATTTCCAAAGAAAAAAGAATTTTTTTAAATTTTGGTAAGACTGCGTTCAAGCATGTCAAAAATGTAACTTTGCCTGATTTTCAATAAAATCGTGTTTTGAAACATTGGTCATGAAGAGTAAAATTTTATTGGTTTTTTTTCTCGACCAAAATTTTATGCTTAATGACCAATAGTTTCATAAAACACAATTTTGTTGAAAATCAGGCAAAGTTACATTTTTTGACAACTTTTTTTACATGCTTAAACTCAGCCTAATTACCATAATCAAACCACATCTGTGACTTACCTTTGTGCTTCGTTTTTTTCTGAAGTAATTGCACTATTATCGATCTTTACAGCTGTATCTGGTTCCTTCGCAGATTCTATTAGGTTTTCATCTATTGATTCGGGAATTGGCAATTCGGTTTCAATTTCAAGCTTGTCCTTTGTAGGAGATGCTTCAACATTATCTTTCGTCTTAACAGAATTTTCACTACTGATTCTGGAAGAGCGGCGCCTAGTAGGAGAGCCTTCTTCTGAATCTGATGTTTTTGCACGAACCATTTCTTAAAATATTGGAGAATTATATTATAAAGATATCGCGAAAGCATTTGCATCGCCCATGATTCCAATGTATAAAAAATCAAACCTGCGTCTCTACGTGCTGCTTTCAAAGCTTGTTCCTGTGTAGCAAGATATTGCGCAACCAATGGATTTACAACAGAAGTTATTGCTGTCTAAAAAAATTCAAAAATAAACCTTTATAAAAAATATACAAGGGGCGTAGAAGTCCTGGCAAAGGATGTACGAATTCCTAACATGGGATGCAAAAAGTCTTATCCATGTGTGCAAAAAGTCCTAGCATAGAATGTAATAAGTCCTGAAAGTTCCCAATACAGTCAAACTTCGATAACCCCCCCCCCCCCAAGAGGAGGGAGCGTTAAATCAAGGATTTACTGTAAATAAATCTGCAACCTCGTGATGAAGATTGCTGTAAATCCATTAAAACTAAAATTTTTCCTATTTCAGGACTTGTTGCATTCTATGCCAGGACTCCTCCACAAAAAGATAAAGGCAGTCGATTCTTCGCAGGAGTTTTTGGCAGACACGTAGTGAGAAATCGGATATGAGGGGGGGGGGGTAATCCGAAAAAAAGACATTAATTCCGCAATTTAATTCCTGGACATTAATTCCGCGACATTAATTCGAACTTTAATTCAGCGGACTTTTAAAGGGCAGTGCACTAAATTAAAGCCAGCGGAATTAAAGTTCGGAATTAATGTCCAGGAATTAAAATTATCGAAATTAATCTCAGTGCCGAATTGCAGGCACGTATCTACTTCCCCTATACTTCTTAACAAAAGTGTAAGTCGTGGGAGTTAGCGATTTCACCAGTGGCTTGAATCGAAACTTTTTTCTGCGGCCCACCTCCGCCAGGGGTGGAGCTCGCTCCGGGACGGATCAAGGACAGCCTAGATAGGGGGCGACGGTGCGAAACGCCGCCCCGCGCCGTCTCCCCCTATCTAGGCTGTCCTTAATCCGTCCCGGAGCGAGCTCCACCCCTGGCGAAGGTGGGCCGCAGGAAAAATGTAGAGCACTTGGATATGTTGTAACTCAAACGAAATTGTACTTTTTGTTAAAGAAGGGGAAGTAGATACGGCCGAAAACTCTGAAAAAATATTAGGCAGTTGAATGACCCCATTTGAAATAATAAGAAATAAATTTGGACTCTTAAAAGTTGATTGGACGGTCATGTTTCGAAAATTGACATTTCGAAACTTGATGTTTCGAAACTTAATGAAAAATTTACGGTTGGTCGTTGATTGCCAGACCGTCCGATTTGGCAAGTTAAGCAACGTTGGGCCCTCAGGTTCGATCCCCCAGGGTAAAATGTTGAAAAATTAAAAATTTTTTATCAGACCTCCTAAATTCGATCTCGTGGAATGTTTTCCTATTTTTGCTTCCATTAAAAATTTTGGAGCTAGGTTACTTGGGGGAGCCCACTTAACATGATCCAAAATTCCAACGCCAAGGCTAAGGCCAAAGCTAAAGCCAAGTCTAAGGCTATGTCCATGGCCTTAGCTTTGGTCTTAGCATTAGCTTTGGCCTTAGCCTTGGCGTTAGAATTTTGGATCATATTAAGTGGGCCCCCCAAGTAACCTAGCTCCAAAATTTTTTTCTATGTCTGAAAATTGACTTAAATTTTTACATAAAAAATCTCGATTTTTTGTGATCTCGGTCATTTTGTTGACATTTTCAATGGGTTAACCACATTTTCTTGAAGGCTATGGGAACTCCAAATCTGAACGAGTTTTTTGGGTTTTAATAGAGGTTTGACTGTATCTAAAAAAGTTTCGAAACATCAAGTTTCGAAATATCAACTTTTCTTATTTTTTTAACTCTATAATCGTTTCGAAATATCAAGTTTCGAAACATCAACTGACCGATACAATCCCATTCTTTGATCAAATGGGATCGGAACAACTAAGAACAAGATTTTACGATTATTTATTTACTGATGGACGTATTCCAGAGCAGGAAGAGAAATGGTATCAGGGGATGGGCAAAAGTTTGGGGACACTCGACAAAAATTCGGGGACACTACCTCTGTCGGATTTTGCGTTTTTTGGTGTTTTCAATACAAAAAACGCAAAATCCGACAGGGGTAGTGTCCCCGAGCTTGTGTCGGGTGTCCCCGAACTTTTGCTCCCCTGATAATATCAGTTGAAAATTTTATATGTGATTTTTGTTTATGTTATTGCAATAAATATAATTATTTTGAGACACCATGTAGTAGGATTTGCATAAAAAATAATCACTATTTCTTTAAAAATAACTTACTGAATCTTCAGTTTTGGCTGGCTTTTTATTCTCATTCTGTCGTATTAAATAATCACGAAGTCTTTCATAAAGGTCTTTCTTGTTTCCCTTTTTATCGAGTCCTCTTAGCTCCAGTTCTTTTTTTAAATCCACGACTTTTAAGTCCGAAATAGGTCTTCCGTCAATGATTGGTTCATCTGAACTCATGTTTTGTTTTGTTAATCTAAAATTGGACTTTTTTAAAATCTAAAAAATTTAACTTTTAACAGGTCTGATTGGTAAGTTTGCTATTCTACAGGGTGTAACAAAAAATTTTGACCTATTTGAAATATACACGTATTTTTTGTTGGAATTTTTCTCTAAATTTATTATTTAGATATGGCGAATTTAAGTGATGGAATAATTCGATTATTTGAGCAAGGAAAGAGCGGTTATGAGATTGCGAAATTGATGAAAATGCCATGTGGTACGGTCAAATACAACATCCGACGCTATCGTTTTTGTCCAGATTTCATCAAAGTCAACATAAGCCGTAAGCGCAAAATCGGTGAATGGCCGCCCGATTCGCCTGATCTGAATCCAATGGACTACTCGATTTGGGAAAATTCTGGAAGCAAAGGCCTGTTCGAAACCACACCAATCGATAGAATCGTTGAAAAAGAGTCTGATTAAAGCTTGGAAAGAAATTTCAATGGAAACAATTGCAAAGGTGGTGGACGATTTTTCCAAGAGATTAAGGCAATGTATCGACTAGAAGGTGGTCATTTTGAGCAGAAATAATTGATTTTGTTTTTTGTTATGATCAAAATGAAATTCAAACAAAAAATCATAAAATACGTGTACAAAGGTGGCAAAAGTCCTTGCGTAAGGGGCGGTATATCCTTGCTAAGGGGGCAAAAGTCATTTCAAAAACGTGTTTTCTCAACAATTCTGGACGAGAAAACACCTTTTCAGCGTTTTTGACAATGTCAGGACTTTTACCCCCTTGTATATTTCAAATAGGTCAAAAAATTTTTTACACCCTGTACTCTACCATAACTTAACTTTGAGCCACTTATGTGCACCTCGGGGTGCAGTGGACTCGTTTAGGGGACGAATTCGTGAAGACCCTTATACTTTATAACAAACTTACCACACAATGTTTCCACTCCTAGCAACTTTAAACGATAAAATACTTGGATATTTCGCAAAACTTGATATTTCTAAAGATTTCTTTTCATTTTCAAATCTATTATGAAATTGTATGTCATTTAAAAACTTTGTTTTTTATTTAAAGAATAACTTTAAAAATGTTGTTTTTTTCTTAAAGATTAACTAAAAAATTTTTTAGGCCTTATACAATATAAAACCATTGCTTTTGATTAAAGATGCAATCAAGTCCATATGACTTCGGTAATATTCCTGGGAAACGGAACTGGCAGCCATGGAATCTTAATTCTTTACGGATAGACAATCTTCCAAGTCCGATTTATATTAAAAGCTTAAGGTATGTGCGTTGTTGTTTTTTAATTCTATTTTACTCAAAGAGAACCTGTTGACGAAGATGAGTATCCCATTGATCCTCGAGAATTGGTTGAAATTCTACAAAATCCGGAATCTGCTTCTGCTAGTTTGTAAGTTTTTTAATCATATTGGGTTGTTTCAAAAGTTCGCGGAATTTTTATATTTTTGGAAAGCCAAGAAATTTTTTCTAAAAAGGACCCATATAGGGGTAATTTCAGGGGTGCCAAGTCTGCTGATTTTTCAGAAAAGTGCTGATTTTGGGATGTCAAATCTGGCAAAATGGTGATTTTTTAGTATTAATTCTGATTTTTGAAATGCGAAATTTTGTCAAATTTCTAAGAAATATAATGGAAAATTAGCATTTTGCTGATTTTTGCCCCTAAAATCTGATTTTTGAAGTCAGATTTTCTGATTNTCAAATTTATAAGAAATATAATGGAAAATTAGCATTTTGCTGATTTTTGCCCCTAAAATCTGATTTTTGAAGTCAGATTTTCTGATTCAGAACAAATGTTCTTAGCATCTCTGGTTTTAACCGAATGGTTAAAAGGGGGATACCTCTCATAGTAGTAGTAACTTATAGTGGACATAATCAAAAATTTCCTTCAGATTCGATTTTCTCATGTCGAAAAACTCCCGAATAAAAAAATTAGGTGGTTTGAAATTTTGAAAATTCTAATTTTACCTCATGGATAAAAAATTCGAATTTTCAAAAAATTTTCCACATAAATTTTATAATTTTCTGTTACAGCTTTTTTTGTTGCGTTTACACCGATTTTTTAGCTCAAATCAGCAGGATCCAAGTAGATTTACTCAAACTATTGCGGAAAATTGGTCTAAAATGAATCAAATTATTGCCGAAACTGGTGGACAATCCCTGTTTAGTTCAAATCACCAGGGTCCAAGTAGATTTACTCAAACTAATACAGAGAATTGGTCTACAATAAATCAAAGTTATGCCGAAATTGGACAACCTAATTTTAAAGGTTTTTAAACATATTTTTTACAGTGTCCCAAAAAATGTACCCCTAAGATCTCTATGAGAAAAAACTATTTATAAATTTTGATCCATTTCAGTAAACTATTAAAATGATTAAAAAGGATTTACAAATTTGGCAATTCCATTATATCGTTTCATCCTCTTCATTTCATTTGAGTCTATGCCGCCTTTCCCAACCTTGCTTATGTATGATTGTTTAAATTTAGGTGCAGCTGAAGATCGACCATCGTCTTATTCATCTCCAGATGTTGTTGTTGAATTAGTGAAAAAGATAAACTCGGAGCAGCCTATAAGAAATGATTCCAGTAGTTATAGAATTAACGAAGGATTTCCAATCACACAGACTATTTCTTTGGGTAATCGTCGAAAAACTAAGGTATTTATATTTTAATATCGGGTAAGAAGTCAACTCTAAAAAATAGTAGTTTTGGATGGTGTTTATATATTCTACAAGATTAGTTAATTTTCTTGTTTTATTTTCTTTATTGAACTAAAAATAAATCAATATATGAGTTCACAATTATAGAAAAAATTTGGAGCAAGTTCCCCTGGTTGTCTCCACTTAACTTTGACTAAACTCGGCAAAAAAATTTTAAATTTTCTTCCGGAAATTACCCATTTAGGGGTAATTTTATGTGAAAAATCGATTACACACTCCCGCAACCTGAGAACAGCAGAAAAATGGTGAAAATTCGACCAAAAGTCTCATCTTCTCATAGAGATTGTTCAATCGGAAATCCGATAATTGATTGATAGCCATTTTTTATCGAACAATGATCGGTGAAGTTGTATGAAAGCAATGATTTTATATAGTTTCTTACAGGAATCCCTTTGTGGTCGTATTTTGGCGGGAAAAATCTGTTAATTTTCCCGCCAAAAATGACTACGCAGGGATGCATGAGGGGATATTTGTTCATAGTTGTACGAATTTTCACAATTTTTCTGCGGTTTTCAGGTTGCGGGAGTGCGTGCAATCGATTTTTTGCAATAAAATCACTCCTAAATGGGTAATTTCCGGAAGAAAAGAAAACACTTTTTGCCGAGTTTAGCTAATATCGCGACAACCAAGGGAACTTCCTACAAAAATTTTAGTCTCCAATTGATAATAGAATTCATCAAGATTTGAATCGAGTGGATTCAACAGCAAATATGGATGTAAAGAAATATACACGTTCACTTATTTTTCCTCTCATTCGTCGCACTACTATTAATGAAAAGCGTGCGAATAAAACACTTCCTAAAGAAGAGATGAAATTTCTATTGCCATCTTTGTCATTCTCGGGCGCTCGAATTGTTAGAAAGGTAGGCGAATCCAGTAGCACGTATCCAGAATTTTGATTTTGTTCGATTTCGGCAAGGAGGGCGTAAACCCAAACACTTCATTTTTCAATGAATTTTTCCGTACTCCCCATAACGATTTTTCACTTAAAATGATCAAAATTTCCTATTTTACACTAAAAAAATTCAAAATTTTTTTATTTTTTCTACAAAAATTGTAATTTTCTGAGCATTTTTAGCTTAAAAACAAAAAATGTTCTTGGCATCCCTGGGTTTTCTCCTACAAAGTGATGATTCCTCCATAGCTGGGTGTCCTGAGTACATCATTTAGGAAAACTAATTCTTGTCTTTTAGCTAACAACTGTGCCTTTAATTGATCATAACATGCGCATTCAGGTAATTTAGTTTTCCATTATATTGATTAGGCATGCAGTAATTACTAGTAAAATTTATTAGACTATTCAAGTCTGGGGATCCGACCCCAATAACGTGAAAAAAAAATTGAAATTTTAAAATGAAGCATTTGAGAATTGGCTCGTCGAACTCGGTCTTCTTTACGGTTGACAAACCTGTGATACATGCAATCAAGCACTGGAAAAATTGGGTGTGAAATCGAAAATTGCTCACCCAATTTTTTCTTTTTTTCACGTCATTGGGACCCCCCAGACTTGAATAATCCCAAATTATCTGTTATAAATTTTTAGAATGCTTTGAGACGCGCAGGTCCAACGGCGGTAAAGGAAGGCCGATTCTCGCAACTTAAAGAAACGCGTAGTAGACAAACGATTACGTATGTTTTTTCGCTTTTTTAAAATAAAATTTTCTTCAGATTGGATCAAGCATATCGGCAAAAACCCTTCAATCCACCAATTTCTAGTACTTTCTTTAATAATTCGAGAAAACGTGCTCATTCGAATTCACCCGAAACTTCTTCAGCTAAACGAAAGCGATGGAACTCGGGAGAACATCTAGAAGATGACGATCAGCCGTCGAGTGATTTTCAATCATGGAAAAATGAAGCCTACAGGAATTTTGTGGAAAACAATTCTGGCTATAATACTGAAGTGATTTTGGAGTAATCGATTTTGAGATGATTTCGAGTTTTTTTAGCTAATTCCAAAGTGGATAATAAGAAGGAATAGTATAGCATTTGAGAAGAATGAGTTCAACAAAGCATATTTGCGGATGAATCGTGCATTGCTTAAACAGGTAAGATTTTATGGGGCTATGGCTTGGCTATATATATAACAAAATTTAAAAAGACTAAAAGTTTTAAACTTATCACGAATAACATTATTTTTTTTAGATCGGAGAGATTTCGAACAAAGTTCATGCTAAAATACAAGGGGTAGGTTTTTGAATTTTACTGCTAGGATTAGTGAAGTTTTCACTGCTAGGATTAGTTTTAATAATATAATTGTTGAATTTAGGCGGGAACTGGATTGAATCGCGTGGCTAGCGAATTCTTTGAGCCATTGCTTCGCGAAATAGGACTATTGGATCGCAAAGAATTGGATAAGTATCAGCGCAATCGAGCTGAAATCCGAAAGAATTTACGAGAAAAGGATAAATCAAAGAAGAAGAGCTCCAAATTGAGAATTCGTGATTGGATGGACAGGCTGCTTGATAAAATTGATCTAATCGAGGTTCGAAAATTGCGAAAAATGTCGCCACAGGAAATTGAAAAGGAGATTGAAGAAAGAGCGGGAATTAGTGGATGGGAACAACTGATGTGGCCTATTATTTATACTTGCTTAAGCCAGGAATTTCCTATTTTAGGTAAGAGAGTTTCGATCAATTAGATGAAATTGATTTACGATCTCAAGGCAAAAAATCGAATTTTTCTTATTTGTTATTCACTTTTTGACATGCTTGAACACAGCCTAAAAGATGATATAATAATTCTCTTTTTAGATCCTTTAACGGAGCATATACCGGCCGAAAAAATTCCTTTACACAAGTCGTTATAATTTTATAGGCTTAACTTGAGTCTTTTTGATTGAATATGAAAAATGTTTATTAAAATCTTTGTTCTATTTTACCACTTTCAATCATTCTACGTGTACAACCATAAGTATAAAAGATTTTCAAAAGTGCACGAACTCCCCAGATTTCAATAAAAAATTTTATCGGTGCAAAAAACCATAAGGGGAGGGGACCAAGGTGGTTTTGAAAATTTTTTGAAAAAATAATTTTCTTGATCTTTGAGTGACATTATTGTGTATTTTTTTTTTATTAATTTTCACAATATATTTTTTTATTAATCCTTGTCAGACGACTATGCAAAAAATTTTAAAAAATTCATATTTCAACCAATTTAAAAGTTTTTCATGGGATCTTTTTTATTAATGGACTCTAAATATTATTTTCCGTATAAATTTGAGATAGTACTCCAAGAAGTATTTTTTCCAAAATCGATGTAATTCTCATGTTTCATTAAAAAAATTCATAACTTTTTTATTTTAGAGAATTTTGCTTTGGAAGCCAGTATTAAAAATTAGTTTAGACCTTGAGCTACAACTTGTTTTTGTCCATCAAATTTTTGATGCACAAATCCCATACGGGATTCGAACCCTTGACCTATTGTACAGAGGCTAGAAACAAAACCAACTGCGCTATTCGCGCTTGATATTTGGCGTTTATATAAATTGACTATATTTTTAATGATTTTTGGAGAAAATAAAGGAGACGTTTTTGTAAAGTATGGTCAAAAACAAAGTTGTAGCTCAAGATCTAAACTAATTTTTCATACTGGGCTCCAAAGCAAAATTCGCTAAAATAAAAAAGTTATGAATTTTTTAATGAAAAATGAGAATTATCTTTTAAATTGGCTGAGATATGAATTTTTTACATTTTCAATTTTTTGCGTAGCCGTCGTCGTCGGGTGAAATTTCATGATCTCCTTGTTTTTAGAATAATTATTCAAAACAAGTACTTTTTAGCTTTACTATATTATATTTGTTCTATTTATCAATAAAGGAAATTATTATTATTGTACAATTATTGCATTATTAAGGAGTAGGTTGTTCAATAAATTTCCAGAAGTTTGGATAATATCGTAAGAGGCATTAGATCAGGGGGTGCCAAGTCGGAAAATTAAAAATAAAGAGGTTTTTTCAACATTTTTCATGTTGGAAATTAATTTCGCGCATTTTCCAACCGTAAAAATTGCTTTTCTGACACTAAATCAGTGAAGGTCAAATTCTTATCTTAAGGAATTCATTTTCAACAACTTGGCTTTAAAACGATATGTAACTTTTTTTCATATGTTTACATGAAATTTATAAATTTATTTCCAAGTCGGGGGAATTATTGAACAACATAGTAAAAAGATAAAAAAATAGTTGGTACTTATTTAGAACATCTCCTGGACACTTAGAAGTCTCCACGATCGGTCAGATGGAGGAATGATGTCCTGGGTTTCATTCGTATCGTTTTATTTAATCGTTTCATTCTCTTCGTTTCATTAGAGCCTATACTGGTGAAAACTGTGTCTATTGAACGCTTTTTATACTTTTGAACCGACTAAAGAGCATGAGTGTCCAGGGGCTATTCCAAATAAGTACCAAAAATATTTTGGTATAAGTGAAGAAATTAAGGCTTCTTTTAAGATGAGTGATATATTTCCAATAAAAGTAGACAACCAAAAGTATACATATAAGACATTTAACTTAAAGTAGTTTCTTTTTCAATTTCACGCTCAGTCGATGAGGTCTTATAGCGATTCTTGGGCATTTGTTCACCAATTTGGGCTGCAAACATTTTCATCTTATCACGAAATGCGAGGTTGGAACCATCCACCTAACAATTCAAATTTATTATTTAAAAAAAGCTAAATTACGGCAGGTTTTCTAAGGCGTGCTTGGATTTCGTTAAGTCTTCGTTTCCTTGGATCCATATAAACTTCATGTGTGCCAACAGTCTGAACTCGTTCGCCATCGTCATCATCATGAGCTATTCTTTCAAAGTCCGACATTAGAGTACTTGGTGTATTATTGACTGAATATAAATGATTTTCTTCGTTTTCTTTTGTTTCGTTGAAAGTCACGCGTTTTCTACCTTTTTCTTCACCGGGTGAAGTTCTGAAATTTCCCAAATTTACACTGGCACTAGGACGGTACACACCTCACAGATTTTAGCGAAATTTTCACACATTAAAAAATTCATTTTGCATATTTTGTGTGAAAAATTCGTTAAAGATTTGTGAGGTGTGTACCATCCTAGTGTCAAAAGATGAAATTACCTGATGGCCGAAGTTAGAGGTGATGGATTATCAAGTGTCCTATTGTTGAAACTCGAAGAAGTGTTTGCTTCGCATGCATTCAAATATCTATCATCACCAGATGGCATGGCCCTTGATGCCAAGTTTTCAACCGAAGAAATCAAATCTTCTTTATGCTTGTAGATGTCAGATGTTGATGGAATTGTTACTTGGTGCTTTATATCCGTGTTTATTCGTCCATTAGGCCTAAATTGTGTAAATTTTCGAGTAAATTTCGACGAAAAAAGTGAGGGTGTTCCAAAAAACCGCCATTTGGTCAAAATTTTTTCTTCCAAAATGACTTGTTAGGGGTATTTTTATGCGAGAAATCGATTGCGCGCATCGAGAAACTTTGAAAACGCCTCCCAGACTATGAAATATCCAATTTTCATATTTTCAAGTAGGAATTCTTACCAAAATAACTGAAAAAATACGAAAATCTTATACAGAGTGTTCATTTTGACTTTGAAATTTTCAAAGTCGATTTTCTTCACCTTAACAAAATGTTAGAAATTTAATTTTTGTATGAAAATACAGAGCTTTAGTCCCTCTAACACATGCAAAAAACCGTAATAAAAATTATTTAACAGTGGCGAGATNCTAACACATGCAAAAAACCGTATATAAAAATTATTTAACAGTGGCGAGATATTTGACTTTGAAGTTGATAGTCAATAGTCAACAAATGAGGCAAAAACAAAGTGACGCAACCGGGAATCGAACCCTCGACCTTCTGGCTGCTAGTCAAACGCGCTAGCCACTACACCATCACATGGTGAGTGGTACGGTGATGAAAATCGACCACATGGTGTAGTGGTTAGCGCGTTCGGCTAGCAGCCAGAAGGTCGAAGGTTCGATTCCCGGGTGCGTCACTTTGTTTTTGCCTCATTTGTTGACTATTGACTATCAACTTCAAAGTCAAATATCTCGGCACTGTTAAATAATTTTTATATACGGTTTTTTGCATGTGTTAGAGGGAGAAAGCTCTGTATTTTCATACAAAAATTAAATTTCTAACATTCTGTTAAGGTAAAGAAAATCGACTTTGAAAACTTCAAAGTAATTTTTGACAATGTTAGAATCAACGGATTTCGAAAATTTTTATCAATACTTATTCGACCATTGTTCAGCTACAATTTAAAAAAGACCGCATAGAAATTTGTTAGAGGGGGTGCGAGAATGACTAAAAACATGTTGCAGACCAAAATGAACGCTCTGTATTTCATGGTCTGAAAGGCGTTTTCGATGCGCGCAAACAATTTTTCGCATAAAAATACACCTAATGATGATTCTCGAATTTGTTGTTATGATAAAAATACCTAGCGCTATTTGGATTTGAATTCAAGTCAGTTTCAGGTTTTGATTGAACCGAAAAATTTGTCTTAAAATCTGCCAATTGACTAATAAGCTGGTAATAACGCTGTCGATCAGCTTCTGTTAAAGCAGGCCCCTTGGTTTCAAGCCGCTCTAATTCATCATTCAGCTCCGATTTGGTCTAAAATTTTATGTCCAACTTTAACGAGTGTACTTTTAGCTCTCTCACCATATGGGGTAACTGATTTTTTCTTTCTTGTTGTTGCATGCTGTATGAAGGTGGAGACGGAAGTGAAGTATTATTTGAAAATGGAATAGTACTCGCTGACCGAACGGGTGCTGTGTAGAGTGGCGTAGGAGAAACGGCTCTTCTTAAATTTGATGGAGAAATCGGCCTCGAGGGTTGGACTACGATGGGTCGGCTAGCCGGTCTGTAATGCGGTGGCAATCTTGAATTAGAAAGGCTAGCATAACCAGGTGTATGGGAAGTCGACGAGGCTATGGATGAAGTATCGACCTTGAAAAGAAGAAATACATACACAGAATGGCTATTTTTATCTCTGCAAGATTAGATCGTAGCTGGCTTCCCGATAGCTCAGTTTTTAGGGCTTTATTAGAGCTTTTCAAAAAGTTCTCGATCGCCGGAATCGGATTTATATTCGCGGAGATAGACCAATTTTAAGTTGGTTGGGTTCAAAAACTCTAAATCTAAAATTAGCGAAATTGGCCATAATTTATATATATTCGAAAAATTCATGAAAAATGGAGCATTTTTTGTTTTTACAGTAAATTCCGAATCGTTATCGTTGTCGAGATAATCGCGTTTGAAGTTGGCTATTTTTTGGAATTGGTTTAGAATTTGAATTTCCCGTCAAAATTGAAAACCAGGGTTTTGGTGGGAAATTCAAATTCTAAACCAATTCCAAAAAGAATAATAAAACAGACCGGGTCTTTCATAAGTGCTGATGCCGAATTTGAACGGAAATGTCTGTACAGCTGATCCGACTGGTGTGCCGGATTGATTTGCTTGGCATTCGGAGAATGCAAATCCCCATACTTAGTCGGAGAATCGGCTCCATTTGTGGCAAAATTAGACGTCACCGTTGGCGGCAGTGGTAGTAGTCCAGATGAAGGGATTAACGTTTTCGTACTACCCTAAAGCTTTTCAAATAAATTCTTCAGGAAAAATTTCAAACACACCGGTGTGGTTGGAGTTGTCTGCAGCCAAGCTTGTAGACCATTCGACATAGCTTTGTGTTTAGCAACTTCAAAGTGGACCGATGATCCGGAATTGGCTATTTTTTGAGCTGCTCTAAAACAATTTTTTGGTACTACTCAGGATTTGCGAGCACTAACGTGAAATTTTTTAGCTTTTTTCTTTAAAAATGACTTCTCTAGGAGTAACTTTATGCCGGAAAACGAAAATTTTTTGGCACTCATGCAGTATCCCTCCTGAGGAGAGATAGTGCATAAGTACCTTTTTTAAAAAATCGTATACCCCTATAGGTGATTTTTGAAAAAAAAATTGTGAAAATTTTTCAAAAACCCAAAAGTACGATTTTTGGGCCCACCCTGTAGATAAAAAATCAAGCTATCGTTTTAACAAGATAACGAATAGTAACACCCACCATCCAAACCACCCATAAGAGAGTGGTTTGGGTGGTAGGTGGTACCACGTTTTCGCCCCCTGACCTCGACAACCCTACATATTACCTATGAATCATTTAAAACTTACTGTTCTTGTGATATATCAAGAAGTGATTGCCGATTAACAGATAAAAGCTGGTCTCCAGATTCCAATCTGCCGTCCTAAAAAGAGTTTCCTGCTTTTAAAAAAAAATTAAAAATCTATATTTTCCCTGAATCAGGATCAAGGAAGCATTTTCACGCTTCGGGAATGCGCGCAATCGATTTTTCGCATGATTTTACTCCTATATAGGCTGTTATGGTAAAAAAATTTTTTCGGAGATTAGTCCCTGATTCTTACCCCCTTTAACGAAATTAGGTGTTATTCGAAAAAGTTTTAAAAAAATCATGTTTTCATAAGGTTTTTTGAAAAAATAACGTTTACCAACGTGTTTCTCACATAAAAATAACCCCTGGGGGTTGAACCGACGATATCAACGTTGGTCCCCAACGCTGCTTAACTTGCCAGATTGGACGGGATGCTAAATTTGGACTTTAAATTTTGGGTCCAGCTTTTTTATAGTTGGGGCTGAAACGGACTATAGCATCTCAAACACCTGTTCGAAACAGGTTAGCGCGCAGACTGAAAAATCATAAGAATTACCTTAAACGCAGGAGATCCTTCGACCACACTTTTGACATAAATACCAACCGATTTGTCACCAACGCCCTTAACAAGACAGAAAAACATTATTTCATATAAATTGAAAAGTTTTAGGCAGCCCTCTTAAAGAATTTGAAATGACCCAATAGTTCCAACCTTGCTCAGGAATTTCAAGATCTACGAATAGTAAGAAACAATTTCTGGGTCCTTTTTTAAACGAAAATCGGTTAAAATAGGGTCATAAAAATTTGAATTCAATTCGGAGATGAAAGATAAAACTGTGTGTGTGTTTCATATGAGGAACACAGGACTACTGATTTTCAACAAAAAAAGTTCAGAGTTCTTCCCCCCTGGGGGAGACGCAATCAACAGGATTCCAAAAACTGATACTTTTTGGAAGTAATTTTATGAAAAAAATATCCTCTAAAGGCTTAGGCTTAGGCTTAAGCCTATGCTTAGGCTTAAGCCTATGCTTAGGCTTAAGCTTAGACTTAGGCTTAAGCTTAGGCTTAGGCTTAAGCTTAGGCTTAAGCTTAGGCATAAGCTTAGGCTTAAGCTTAGGCTTAAGCTTAGGCTTAAGCTTAGGCTTAAGCTTAGGCTTAAGCTTAGGCTTAAGCTTAGGCTTGAGCTTAGGCTTAGCTCTTTAGGCTTAAGCTTAGCCCTTTAGGTTAAGCCTATGCTTAGGCTTAAGCTTAGGCTTAGCTTAGGCTTAGGCTTAGGCTTAGGCTTAAGCTTAGCTCTTTAGGCTTAAGCTTAGCCCTTTAGGCTTAATCCTAACGTTAGGGTTCATCCAGATATTACGTAATCAACTTTTTGGTGGTTTACTCCACCCAACACGATTACGTAATATCTGGATGACCCCTTAAGCCTAGCCCTAAGCCTTTAGAGGATATTTTTCCATAAAATTACTTCAAAAAAGTATCAATTTTTGGAATCCTGTTGATTACCTCTCCCCAGAGGAAAAAGCATACATGAACAAGGAGGGTGGGGGTGACAAGCTACCTCGGGGCTATATGTTGTCGACCAAAAAAAGGTCGCCATCTAATTTTTTTGCTCGGCTATATAGCTTTTAGACTTGAAACTCCGAGGCTATATGAATCTTAATTTTTGGCTCGATGCTAGCTACATAAAGGGGGAACAGTCCCCCCCCCCCCCTCATTGATAATATATGGGGAAGAGCTCCAAAAAGTTCAATACCTGTGCCGCGACAATACTCAATCCGATACCAGAACCCGGCGGCCGTTGAATAGTAACATGCTGTAGTATTTCTTTTGAACCCCCGAGAAGACTATCCGGGCTATCAGAAACCCCAAAATTGGTTGTCCGACCATGGCCATTGGTTGATGGTGGTGCATCGTGTGAAGGGAAATGGTTGTTACCAGTCACGTGTGCCACTCGGTCTTGTGAAGAAGAGTTTGAAAGCGAATGCATATGCACTGTCCACGAGCCGGTAGCGTTCGGCTGGGGTAGTGAGCGGCAGATTCCTTTCGACTGCAGTGAATTTATGAACTGAGACATGTCCTCGGAGATGCCACGAAAAGTTTCTAGAATAATTCAGCCTATACTAACAGATTAGCAATTGTTTATATAGAGGTTGTTCCTAATAGGGTCTTGAATATTAAAAAAAAACTTGTCAGCTGGCATAGCAAATAAACAAAAAGAAGAAGAAAAAAGCTTTTTGTTTCATTGTAATAACATGGGGCTCATTCGATTCTTTCATAAGCATAAGAAAATAACAGACCGCTTCATTGTAAAGTGTGGGATTCCGCGCGCACAGGTCAGCTAACAGGCTATTCACGCATAATCGAAGCGCTTCTCACTCGCGCTCCTTTTTGTTCGCACATAAGTTTGTCGAATGAATATGTTTTGTGTAGTAGAGAAACGTCTGTGTGTTAATTATTGTAAGTTTGGAGTGGACTTTCGATGGGGGCAGCGCACCAAACAGCGCAAAAAAGTAAGCAATTTATTGAGCAAAGATGAATGCTTTAAAATTTTTCACACTTAAACTTAAAAAAAAATTGTAGATGATCAGTTTTTCATACAAAAAATTTCCTCAAAGGACCAGTCCAGTTGGGGGAAAAGTTGACCATGTTTTGTTGATATTCGAAAAGTTGATGAAAAATGGAGCATTTTTTGTTTTTACGACATGTTCTGAATCGTTGTAGTTTTTGAGAAAATTGCGTCTGAACTTTTGAATTTGTTACAAGCTCTTCGTTGTAATACACAAACTTGTTTGAATTTTAAAATCGATTAAAAAAATTTTTTTTCAACAAAAAATTCATAGTGTCATTTTGTTCGCCTCATTTAGCAATAAAAAATTACAGCTACAATATTCATTTGATGAAAATTGAAAAAATCGATTAAAGATTCAAAAAAGTTTGTGTATTACAACGAAGAGCCTGTATACAAATTCAAATTTCAAACGCAATTTTCTCGAAAACTACAACGATTCAGAATTTACCGTAAAAACAAAAAATGTTCCCTTTTTCATGAACTTTCTGAATATCAACAAAACATGGGCAACTTTTTTGCCCACGCGACTGGTCTTTTAAGGTCAATAAAAGATGTATAAGGTCTTTATGAAAGAATTGTTCGCCTACCTATAACATAACCATCTTGAGGCAATAGAAAGGGCAAATGCAAGTGTGGAGATTCTTCTAATTGGACCTTAGTGCCATCTTGGACAGCCATTATGTCAGCTTGACGAGCCGCCAGGTTTTGTACGTTTTCGATAAGATCTCGAGTGATGGGCATTTCCGTCGGATCTCGCACATAATTTTCTAACAGAAAGCGGACCTAAACGCATTTATAGGTTGAGTTTACTTGAGCGGACTAATAAAAGGCGGCATTTTCATAAGTTGGCGATTTTTGAAATCTATGTATTACAACGAAAACATGAACGCAGTGAAAATTTGTCCTTGGATCAATAAAAGTTGACGGGGCTAACAATTTCCGCACACCCTATATACAATATACACTGTACCTGAATGCTGTTTAGTTTGTAGCAAGTTGCACCCAGACTAGCGATTTGTTCACTCGTTTTAGGCGTTATAAGAAAGTTGACTGTTTGTTGGAGTCGATCCATATGGCATTCAGCCGCCAATTCCAGACCTTGTTGTTCCGCCCAACTATTTATAAGATTTAGGCGTTCCCTCAAGGTTACACCGAAGGCACGAGATATAAATCGAGCACCATCTAGAAATTGTTTTATTTTGCTGGCGCGATTTATATATATGGTCCGAAAGCCCGGCAAGAAGAACTTTTTGTACAACTGGCAAGAACTTTTTGTACAACCTGATACAAAAAAATAATTTCAAGAGGTCTGTAGTATGTATAACCTTTTAAAGGATCAGTCCACTAAGAAAAAACACCATGAAAAAATAATTTATTCAGAAAGTTCATGAAAAATGGAACATTTTTTGTTTTTACGACAACTTCTGAATCGTTGTAGTTTTCGAGAGACTTGCGTTTGAAATTGTTCATGTTGAAAACTTTCGTTGTAATACACAAACTTATTTGAATATTTTGCACTAAAATCGTCAAATTTTCAATGTAAATGTATCTTTACGAATTGTTAACGTTTAAAAATATAATTTATTTTTCATTGTTTGAGCAAAAAAGTCAACTTTTTGTGAAAAAATTCAAAAAAGTTTGTGTATTACAACGAAAACATGATGAACCCAAATTCAAATTTCTATCTCAATTTTCTCGAAAACTACAACGATTCGGAGATTGTCGTAAAAACGAAACATTCTTCATTTGTCATGATCTTTATGAATATGTACAAATGATGGCAACTTTTTGCCAAGTGGACTAGTCCTATTAAGCATACCAGTTGTAGTAACAAGCCAGTTGAAAAGATACATATTGACAAAGTAGAAAAGCTGCGAGAACACTTGTATGGTCAATGCTGGGTTCAAGCGACACTTCCTAATCAAACGGACCGTATCCTCGAGGTAGTTCAATAGATCACCTAAACTCATAGCCTCGTCAAAAATGCACACAGCAATCTTACGAGTTGCTTCATGATGACTGATGTTGATGTTGTTGAGCAAGCCTAACATGGTTGACTGAATTGCCGTTAGGCAACTACCCACTAACAAATCAAAGGTCTTCTCTACGAGCTCGAAGTATCGTCCTTGAATAATTGGCCCAGACATGGAAGCCAGCTCCAGGTCAGCCTTTAAGATGTGCAAGAATTCACTTATATTGGCCAGGTAAAATATGAGTAGCCCCGTGTTGGAAGAGTTTAGCTAAAAATTTTCGATCGAATATTATTTAAAGGACGAATCCACTCGGAAAAAATACTATGAAAAAATTATATATTCAGAAGGTTCATAAAAAATGGAGCATTTTTCGTTTTTACGGCAGTTCTGATTTTTTCGTAAAAAATTGAAAAAAATTGGACAGAGTACTGTTCTTTAATCTAAAGGTTCAGGATTCGAGTCCCATGTGCTGATTTTTGAAATCTGTGTATTACAACGAAAACATGAACACGGTGAAAATTCGTTCCTGAATCAATAAAAGTTGTGTATTGAAGCGAAATTTTTTTAAAAATCTTTCGTCTTTTATCGACTTACAAAAACTGCCAAACAAATTTTAAATTTTCGCGTCAATACACACAACTTTTATTGATTCAGGGACGAATTTTCACTGCATTCATGTTTTCGTTGTAATACACAAAGATGAAACTTCAAACGCGATTCTCTCGGCAACGATAACAATTCAGAAGATGCTGTAAAAACAAAAAATGCTTCATTTTTCATGAACTTTCCGAATATACAACTTTTTCATAATGTTTTTGGACTGGTCCTTGAGCCTATTTCGGGTCAATTACATGCACAATGTGGTAGAATCGTTCCAAGATGCTCATCAGAAAACTTTGTAAGTACGTCTGCCTTTCATTTCGATTAAGACCTGGTCGAAAGAGTGGAGAAATTCTATATCGCGCCACCATGTATAGAATAAAAGCCGGAGATGGGCGAAATGGAAACCTTTCTTGTGGTGTTTCCAGGATTAGGCATCGCAGGAATTCATGCTCAACCCCTAAAGTATATAAGGTAATATATAAGAATAGTACATAAGTACATAAAAATACTATATAATAGTACATTCTTATGTACTATTAAGGTAATAGTACATACCATACATGGGCACGTAGGGGTTTGGCACTTTGATGAGGCGATCCTTCCAGGGGGACCCCCAGAAAAATTTTTGTTCAAAATGGAAAGTTTTTGAATCGATTCCAATCACCTCAAAAATACCAATCGTCTGAAAATTTGAGGTGATCCCCCTAAATTTTCGGCATTTTGAGTGAATCGATCAAAGGGTAGCAACCCCGTTGCTCATGTATGGTACATAAGAATAGTACATAAGCACAAAAGAACCTAGAAAAAATCCGAACCTTGATCATAAAGTTCGATAAGAGCTGGTAATTGAGGTGCAGAATCGGCCACCGGTGTCATCGCCGAGACATTTGCGGTACTGCTAAATCTAGTACCGATTGGGATGTGATTGTTTGAACGTAGCCTAAAAAAATATGGAAGCTACTACACAATAGGAGGGGAGGGGGGTGACCCACGTGAAAATTTTTTCTGGAAATGACCCCTCTAGAGGTAAAAAACATGCGGGAAATCCGAATTTGACATTTTCGAAGCAAAAAAACGTTTCCCTAATTCAGGGAAGGCCTGTGTATTGAAACGAAAAGTCACAAAAATGCGATTTTTGCCTAAAAACGACCCCTTTTGGGGTAAACATGTACGGGGAGATTCGAATTTGACATTTATAAAATTTCTCGGATTCAACAAAAGCTGTATATTGACGCGAAAATTCGAGAAAATAACTTTTTTTGCACATTTTTATCCCAAATTGTCATCTCCCCGTACATATTTACCCCAAAAGGGGTCATTTTTAGGCGAAAAATCGCATTTTTGAGACTTTTCGTTTCAATACACAGTACGCTTTCCCTGAATCAGGGAAGCAAATAGTTGGTAAAAAAAGAATTCGAAGCATTCAATATTTTCATGCGTTGACAAATTCTGTCCTTTATGCTGTCACTTCTACCTTGTTCTTTAGGCTGCACGCTAGCAGTCGTGAAACGAATTTTACGACGCTGGCTTTCGTGAAATTGATATAAGTTATGACGCTAGCCATCCGAAAACGGATCGAATTGGTCTGAATATCGACACGAAAACCCTGAACTTGAACTTTTAAAAATAAATCATTAAAAATTTAAAATCTTGACAATTTGGGGGAAAAATTGTCATAGAATATATTTTTTATAACTCTTCGAGACGAATAAAATGACACAAAAATTATTGAATTTGAACAATGTTTTGTGTTATTGAAACGAAAATTCTGATTCAGGGTTTTCGTTTCAATAACCCAAAACATTGCTCAAATTCAATAATTTTGGTGTCATTTTATTCGCCTCGGTAAAAATTCGTTTTTATCGAAAATCGAAAAATTCGTGAAAATTTGTGCGTTTCACGATTTTTCAATTTCAAATTCAGGGTTTTCGTGTCGATATTCAGGCCAATTCGATCCGTTTCCGGAAGGCTAGCGTCGTGACTTGTATCAATTTCACGAGTGCTAGTGTCATGAAATGCGTTTCACGACTGCTAGCGCTCAGCCTTACTGCTCTACCCTTTTTTTAGCGTGCAACAATTATAAAACACAACACAAAAAAACTCAAAATCAAACTCAAAAATCACCACAAAAATCTCGGTTAGCTCGAATTACTTTTGGGTTAGTTAGAAGAAAACTCACAGTTGGCCTAAAACATTCGGAGAAAAGTTGAGCTGATCAACATTTTTTTCCGAAGAAAACCGTAGGTCGGTTGCCGAAAGAGATCGAAATTTGGAGTTTCGATCGATTTGTTGTTGACTTGTACCATATTGATTCGGCGTTTGTGAGATTGGCTTTATTGGGGCACGAATCCGTTGATACGACGACACTGGAATCGGCAACACTCGTGGTCTTTTCTTCAACCTGTTAGTAAGTTTGTTAGTATTACTTGTGTGTTATGAGTTGTTAAAAAATTAAAAAATCGAACAAATTTTTTTATACAGGGTGGCTAAAAAAAGTGGATTTTTACTGACTTACTCAGTTGGCTGGGATTGGCTTTTGGGAATGCCGTAGGTGCCATTCTTCTTAGCAAGTTGGGGATGTTGACTCATGTATTGGTGCTAAAAAGGTGTTAGTGAATTTATGGTCTTCGAAAGAAAGTTCATAAAGATTTTCCAACTCGGAAACAAGGCGATCAAGGAAAATAAAATGACGAACAAAGCCAGGATTCCCCCATCTTCGTGATCGACTATTCAAAAGGTTTTAAGGAGATAATGGGACGAATTGTGCGTGCGCATTTCCGAAAAATGGAAGGAAGAAAGGAAGGCAACCTCCTCAAGTCACAGCGCAATCGTGCGGCTACAAACTTCTTTCCTAGTTTGGTGGTGGTCTTTCACATAATTATTACTGTTCGTTGAAAATTGCGACACAAGTTTGTTTAAGAAAAAAAACAATCTCTATCTTCAAGAAAAACAATTAATGTTAAATTATAAGTGAAATTAAAAATCCGATTTTTATCGTGAACTTGGCTCAGTGGTATTGCTTCAAAATTCGAGTCTAAGGGTCTCGGGTTTGAATCCCACCCGAGTCGATTTGATTGCGCGAAAAAAACTTATTTATTTCAGTTTTTTCAAAAAATTTTAGCTTTCATACCAGCTTTTTTCGCAGGCAAAATCAAATCGACTCAGGTGAGATTCGAACCCNAATTCGAGTCTAAGGGTCTCGGGTTTGAATCCCACCCGAGTCGATTTGATTGCGCGAAAAAAACTTATTTATTTCAGTTTTTTTCAAAAAATTTTAGCTTTCATACCAGCTTTTTTCGCAGGCAAAATCAAATCGACTCAGGTGAGATTCGAACCTGAGAACCATAGACTCGAATCTTGGAGCAATACCACTTAGCCAAGTTTACGATAAAAATCAGATTTTTAATTTTGCTTATAATTTAACATGAACTGAAAAAAATTGTGTCGAAAATGGCTCGAGATTTATTAGAATATAGCTAGGAAAAGGTCTGGATATTGGCACGAAAATTTCGAAACAGTCTGGATATTGGCACGAAAACATGAATTACGCGAGATACTTTCCGAACAACTCCAATTTTATTTCTGATTTGTGGTCTTTTTCTTAGCAACAGTCTTACCCGGCTCAAATAAAATCTGAATTGGTGGGGACCAATGGCCAAAACGAATCCTTCTCGCAACATCAATGTCCTTTCGATTCTAATTCCATTCACTTCAACAACAGCGGCAGCATTCAATGGTGTCACAGTGACTACGCCATCAATGAACATCAAACAGCAATGTTTCGGATGAACCAACGATCCGGATAACTGCAAAGTTTCATGTAAAAATATGAATTTTTAAAGGGATTGGTCTCCTTACTTTGATCCCTTGCACGGATGGGTCACTTCCAATTTCGGTTACTTGTGGTCTTATTTCGATTAAAGCCTCGGCTACTTCTTTATCTAAGAAAAGAATAGTTTTTTTTATAGATCACTTTCCTGATTCAGGGAAATTTTTTTCTGGAAATGATCCCTCTAGGGGTAAAAACACATTCGGGGGAATCAATTTGACATTTTCGAATCGAAAAAACGCTTCCCTGATTCACGGAAGACCTATGTATTGAAGCGAAAAGTCGCAAGAATGTTCAAAATATGTTATTTTCTCGATATACAGTTCTTCTTGAATCCGAGGAGGAATTTCGGATCTCCCCGCACATTTTTACCCCAGTCGTTTTTAGGCAAAAATCGAATTTTTGCGACTTTTCGTTTCAATATACAATACGCCTTCCCTGAATCAGGGAAGCGTTTTTTCGCTTCGAAAATGTCAAATTCGAATTCCCCACAGGTTTTTAGGTCATTTCCAGAAAAATTTTCACGTGGATGCCCCCTATTGTGTAGTACAGCTCCAAAAGTTGTTATAGAAAACGAACCTGTGTCAAGAGGAACAAGAATAGGATCATAGGCATATGTCACAGGAAGAGTAGCGGGTAAGCTTGTATTTGAAATTTGCTGATATTGGGATTCGGTGGTGGAATTCCGACTTGGCGATGACACTAAAGTTTTTGCAGGCTGATGTGCTAGAGCCGTGGAGTTCAATGTACGCTGCCTAACAGCAAAAAAGACTTCAGCTAAAACCATGTTTAAGAAAGAGCTTCTATAAAAAATTTGTCCTACATGCTCTCTCTGACCGACTAAGTAATGTCATCAATGGGCATTCGTCATTGGGGATCACCCTTTCCGTTCCATTGATACTACGTAGATCACTTATACTTCGGTTCAAGCGATTTTCGTTGTGTGGAAGCGAGACCTCGACGAGCATGAAATTTCGTGGGTCTTCTCTTTCCAAACCATATTTTTCGAGCGTTTCTTTTACCAACTTCTCCGCCCTGTCATGCACCCCAACCAGAATGGTTACGTAAGGTCGACTTGGCACCAAATCAGCGCCATAGATTTTTAGACTTCCACCTAAAGATTTTTTTATGTATGGGCATGAGCTAATGGACTGTATGTGTGTTGTTAATGCTAAAAGCTGTAGCTAATGCTACTAGCTACAGCTAACGCTAATAGCTGTATCTCGTATGCAAAAGTGCAGCTATTAGCGTTAACTTTAGCATTGGTTAATGCCATACATGAACAAGGAGGGGGGACAAGCTACCTCGAGGCTATATGGTGTCGAAAAGGACCTTTTTTTAGCCTGAGGTAGTTTCTAGCCGGCTTCGCCACTCCGAGGCTATATGAATCTTTAACTTTTAGCTCGATGCTAGCTACGCGAGGGGGGACAGTCCCCCCTCCATTGGTGATGTATGGTTAATGCTAACGCTAATAGCTGCATCTCGTATGGACAAGTACAGCTATTAGTGTTAGCTTCAGCTATTAGCGGTAGCATTAGCCAATGCCAAAGCTAACGCTACTAGCTGCATCTCGTATGCACAACTGCCACTATTAGCATTAGCTTTAACAACAGTTGTGCATATGGCATAACCATAGCTGTAGAAGGAGGGGGTACTGGCGCCCGACGTGATCGCTTAAAAATTTTCGGCAAATACAGTACCCTTGGGGGGATACAGCACCCTCCCTCCTTGTTCAGCTATGGCCCCAACGTTTCGCTATATTTACCATGGCCAATTTCTTTTAGCTTATTCAACAAGTTTTTCTCGCGTCTTTTCTTCATCACGATTTCCGGATTTGAAATGGTTCTGGTGAAGGTGGTTTGTGGAACTTCCTTATACAGATGACTGGCTAGATCGACATTTTTGGGACGTAACATGTCTTAAAATTGAAAATCATTCAACTTCAAGTAATAGGAAAGCTTACCGGATGATTCTTTTTTCTTGTATTCTTTCTTCTCTCGTTTTGAAAAACGCTTTAAACTCCGCTTTATATTATCGTTATTTTCGTCGTATTTTTGTAAAGCCTAAAATTTTTTATCTCAATATGCTTAAATCAGGATTGCGGGGCTATTGTGGATCAGGAGGGGGTCACCCCAGGTGACCCCCCTACTGATCCACAACAGCTTTATCTCAATATTGTTAAATCGATATTGCGGAGCTATTGTGGATCAGGAGGAGGGTCACCCCGGGTCAAAAATCGAAACAATTTTTTCTAAGATTGTTTAAAAGGACATATTTAGGGGTAATTTTATGCGAAAAATCGATTGCGCGCATTCCCGAAGCGTGAAAACCTTTGGAAAATCAGCAAAAAATTCGAAAAAATTAAGCTTAAAGTCAATAAATGAGAAAATATATTGAAAATTTTTTCATAATTCGAGTTTTTATCCTAAGGGGGGGGGGACCAATGAGTAAAAAATTTGAATGCTCAAAATGTTTTCCAAATCGTTGATTTTGTTGTATTCGGGGGCTTCGGCATGGAGAATTCGAATCTGAAGGAATTTTTTGATTTTGACCACTAGAAATTACCCCCATAGGAGGTATACCCCCCCCCCTTCTTAGAAAAAATCGCTTAACTCAATAACATAGAATGTTTTCATGCTTCGAAAATGCGCACAATCGATTCCGCGCCTAGGAACACCTTTAGTCGGTTTTCCGGCGAAAATTCGAATTTTAGTTCATTTTCGTGTCAATACACCCACGACTTTCCCTGAATCAGGGACAAGGAAGTGCTTTCACGCTTCGGAAATACACGCAATTGATTCCCCTGCATAAAATTACCCTTATATGGGTTTTTTTTAGAAAAAATTTTCGGGTCCAAAAATCATGATAAAATTCCGCGAATTTTTGGAAAACAACTCAATACTAATAAAAAATATCATAAGACGTAATTTGAATAAAGTTGTAAATTCAACCAAATTTTCCGTAATACAGTCAAACTTCCGTTTAATGACAGCAACCACGCAGGGATGCAAATTTGGTCGATTTCTTTATATACCAATTTTCCCGTTGGCATCCCTGTGTGGTCGTTATGTCCCCCACCGGGTGGCATAAAACGGAGGTTTGACTGTAAATTCCTTCACAAAGTCATGTTTGAAAGTGTCCAAACAAAAAGTAAATACAAACAAATGGACGTATTTCAAATTCAAAAAGGAAGTGGTGGGAATTTCTTAAAGAAGTTTTGTTGATAGAATCCAAATAAGGAGACAAAACGCGTGCGGAAACATGCGAAACTCTCGGTCAATGTACAGTGTAAAAGAAGAGCGCTTATCGACCTTTACATTATAGCGACCAGCAAGCTAGCCAAAAAGTCGATGATGGCTCTCGAATGTCACATGTTTGTTTTAAATGGCGACGTTTTCTGTCTTACGGGAAAAAGCTATATTGCGTGAAGGTGGTGAGTGTAAAATAAGAAGTCATGATATCGATATGAGTTAAAATTTTTTTTAAAACACCTATTCATCTCATCGATTTTTGATGATTCATATTGCGATTTGTTTTTCAAAATTGATCAAAGAATCATGTATAGATGAGCAAAAAAAACCGTACTTGCGTTTTTTGGCGAAAAATTTTGAAAATTTTTTTCAAAAATCGCATGAAAATACCCTTTATAGGTGATTTTTGAAGAAAAAAATTTTGAAAATTTTTCACCAAAAATACAAAAGTACGGCTTCTTTTGGCTTACCCTGTAAGGATAAAAGGAAATTTTCAAGCTCGCAAATTATATAGTCGAAAATTTTTTTGGCTACCACGAAACTTTTTATTGAATCAGGCAACGTGTACAATGAAACGAAAAGTAATGTGGATCCGTATATAGCTTTATTGATGCATCCCTGCGTGGTCGTGTGGTGGAAAAATCAGAATTAGTTGTACATCAGTTAGTACTACTAGTTAGTACATTAGTTAATGCATCGGGATTAGTTAGTACTGCATAACTTTTTATTGAATCAGGCAACGTGTACATTGAAACGAAAAGTAACGTGGATCCTTATATAGCTTTTTTGATGCATCCCTGCGTGGTCGTATGGTGGGAAAATCAGGATTAGTTCAATACTACTCCTTATTTTCCCGCCATACGACCACGCAGGGATGCATCAAAAAAGCTATATAAGAATCCAAGTTACTTTTCGTTTCAATGTACACGTTGCCTGATTCAATCAAAAGTTCTGTAGAACTAACTAATGTACTAACTAGTAGTACTAACTAATCCTTATTTACTCGCCAACACGACCACGCAGGGATGCATCAAAAAAGCTATATAAGAATCTACATTACTTTTCGTTTCAATGTACACGTTGCCTGATTCAATAAAAAGTTCCGTGGTAGCCAAAACAAAGTTTTTTTTCGACTATAAAGTTGAATTAATAAAACAAGCAGGAATTTATTAATCCGATGAAGAAAATCCTATAATACCGTCA
>OZJO01025264.1:0-21659 GCA_900406225.1 Acrobeloides nanus | reverse complement strand
CGATCGTAAAGTTTCTCTTCAAAATAACTCAGACTAAAGCAGTTCTCTAGCAAAATCGACTAGTCACTTTTTTGGGGCCAAAAATCCTGGGCTCCTGTGGGGGAAAATCGGCTCTAACTTTTTCAAATCAACGCGGATTCGTCTTTTCCGTATATATACCAGAGGTTTTTATAACCGGAGAATCGATTGGTGAAGGTTTCAAGCCGAAAAAATTTTTCCTGACCCACCTACCACAGGATTATTAAAAAAAAATCCTGCGAAAAATGAAAATTTTTTTCAGATATTGTCGATTTCGATTGTAATATGGTTTTTCCATACGGAGAACACGATTAAGAGTGTTTTGAGTGGATTCGGATCGATTATGACCGGTTTTTGGCGGAGTTAACTCGGGGGTACAAAATCTCGAAGGCATCCCCAAATTCATAGTGGCGTAGAAAATTCAAAATAACGCGGATTAATATCAAAATTTAATCGATTGTGTCCCAAGTATTCCTTTCACGATTACTTTTTATATTAGGTGAAAAGACTTTAATGGTTCCGAGAAAAACCATTTTAAGTAACCAGGACAGAGGTCAAAAAACCTGTGCTCCAAAGGAAATCTTGCACGAATTAAAGGACCAGTCCAGAGGGAAAAAAGTTGCCATTTGTTGTTGATATTCGGAAAGTTGATGAAAAATGGAACATTTTTTGTTTTTACGGCATGTCCTGAATCGTTGTAGTTTTCGAGATAATTGCGTTTGAAATTTTCAATTTGCGTACATGTTTTCGTTGTAATACACAATTCAAAAAAGTTTGTGTATTACAACGAAAACATGAACTTTCAAATGCAATTTTCTCGAAAACTACAACGATTCAGAACATGTCATAAAAACAAAAAATGCTTCATTTTTCATGAATTTTCCGAATATCAACAACTTTTTTCCCATTGGACTGGTCCTTTAAAGGGGGGGGTGTACTTTGTAGCCGGATCTCGAAAAAAATTTATTTTCACAAAAATGACCCTAGTAGGGGTGAAAGCATGCGAAAAATCGATTGCGCGCATCGAAAAATTCTGAAAAAATTTTTCGGGGGTCAAAAAATTGAAAAAAATGCGTCAAAATTAGGGGTTATAAGTTTTAACCCCAACAAAATCATTTTTAGGGGTAATTTTGTGCGAGGAATCGATTGCGCGCATCGAAAAATTCTGAAAAAATTTTTCGGAGGTCAAAAACCTCCAAAAATAATTTTGTTGGGATTAAAACTTACAACCCCTAATTTTGACGCATTTTTTTCAATTTTTTGACCCCCGAAAAATTTTTTCAGAATTTTTCGATGCGCGCAATCGATTTTTCGCATGATTTCACCCCTACTAGGGTCATTTTTGTGAAAATAAATTTTTTCGAGATCCGGCTATAAAGTACACCCCCTTTAAGTTACCGGGCAGAGGTCAAAAACCTATGCTCCAAAGAAAATCTCGCACGAATTAACAGCGCGCTCTCATATGAGGGCGCACGGGGCGCGTCCCAGTGCAGGTTAAATAGCTCATGGGTGCCCAGCAAGTGTTGCTATGTCTTATATACCCATTTTCATGCTGGTTAAACGGATAAAGATTGGCGCCAGCTCCCTCAACCGCCAGAAGCAATTCTAGAAGACTTGATCGCTTTTCGAACAAAAAAGTCCGTACAAATTGGCTTCATTCAGGAAAAATTCTGCACTGCAAATTGTAAAGCAATTTTGAATTTTCATTGAAAGAAATTTGAACAGTCGATGTGTTGAGCATATTAGAAAATGGAAAGAAAGGAAAAAAGGGAAAGCCCATATGATTCATTTTTGTTCGAATCAAATTTTAATGTAATTTTGAAAGAAAATTCATAGCTGTTGAAGAAAATGAATATTAGTCAATATATGATGGTGCAAAAGTTCTGACTATCTGTTTGTGCTATCTCCGTCACCTGAACCAATTCCATCACGGCCTATACCAATCGAAAGAGCTCGATGAGAGAAGAAAAATGACACCAAAATCATGGATGTACCCCTTAAGGATAATTGTTTAGCCCCGTATGATGTTTAATATAATATTCATAAAAGAAGTTAATGGTTGTTCGTGTGGTCGAGTGGTTAGGACGTTGGATTTTTAATCAAATGGTCACAGGTTCGATTCATATCTGGAACCGAAAGTTTTTGCATATTCACTCGGGGCGAAGCCAGAGGCGAACCGTACCCAGATTTCCGGACGACTAGCATCGTGACTTATATCCATTTCACGACTACTAGCGCCGCACCCTTACAGCCTTACTCGTTTCGATAAACAATTCACTTCCGAAAGGCTATACTTCCGAAACGTCTACTGTTCGAAAGGCTATACTATTGTTACTTACGAAAGGCTATACTTCCGAAACATCTAGTAACACTCATTTTATAAACAAAGTCAATTTTTTTCATACAAATTTTCGTCAAAATTTTCAATTTTTGGCAAAACTTTCATCTTTTTTGGCCATTTTTTATCAATTTTTTGTTGATATTCGGAAAACCGACTTTTTAGGTGTTTTCGAGGAATCGATTGCGCGCATTCCCGAAGCCTGAAAACCATTATCTGACCCTGATTCAGGGTCAGGAACGCGTTTTCACTGTTTGGGAGTGTGCGCAATCGATTCCTCGTCCATAAAAACCCTAGAAATGACTATTTTCCGGTAAAAATCTGAAATTTTTAAAGTTTCGTTTCAATACACTGTCATCTTCCCTTATTCAGGGTCAGGGACGCGTTTTCACGTTTTGGGAGTGTGTGCTCAATCGATTCCGAGCCTAGAAAAACCCCTTATAGTCGGCAGTATCACTTTTCGTACAATTGTTTTCGTACAGGTACTTTTCGTACAATTATTTTTCGTACGGACTTTTCGTACAGCTACTTTTCGTACGGTACTTTTCATGCAATTATTTTTCGTACGGACTTTTAGTACAGGTACTTTTCGTATAAATACAAGGGGGAGGGGCAAAAGTCCTCGCGTAAGGGGCGGTATATCCTCGTATAAATTGCTCCTTAGACGAGGACTTTTCGCCCCCTTGGCGAGTAATTTTGCCCCCCCCCCTTCTTGTATTTGTACGAAAAGTACCTGTACGAAAAATCCATATGAAAAATAATCGTACGAAAAGTACTTGTACGAAAAGTCCGTACGAAAAATAATTGTACGAAAAGTACCGTACGAAAACAATTGTACGAAAAGTGATACTGCCTTATAGTCGTCTATCAGCTCTCAATTGTATTTTTACATTGATATTTTAAGATATCCAATTTGTAAAATGTTTTGGGTTATTGAAACGAAATCCCTGATTCATGCTTTTCGTTTCAATAACCCAAAACAATTTTCAAATTCGATAATTTTTGTGTCATTGTTTCTTCAAAGTTTTTATAGATCCTTTTAATGTTAGTCGGTCAAAATGTTTTATCCCAGTGGGCTTTTTGTCATAAATTTTCAAGAGGACTTCTTCTAAATTTATCATCATCATAAATCATAAAAAGACAAGCCCTTTCAAAACTTCAAAAATAACTGCTCTAATAAAACAAGCCCACGTTTTTCAAAGTTCAATTAGTTTATATTACTTTTCTGTTAAAGTGTGGGGGATGAATAAACATTTTCATATGCCTTAAAAAGTTTTATGACACATCCAATTTCGAAATATCAAGATCAAAAATCTTCTGAACATGTTTACCTCGAGAGGGGTCGTTTTTAGGCAAAAATCGCATTTCTGCGACTTTTCTCTTCAATACACAGTCCTTCCCTGAATCAGGGAAGCGTTTTTTTGCTTCAAAAATGTCTAATTCGGACTTCTCGTATGTTTTGGAGTCATTTCCAGAAAAAATTTCACGTGGGTGGTCCCCCAATTGTGTAGTAGCTCCAAAAGTTTTATAGCATATCCCATTTCGAAATATCAAGATCAAAAATCTTCTGCACATTTTTACATCTAGAAGGGTTTTGGGTTATTGAAACGAAAACATGAATCAGAATTTTCGTTTCAATAACCCAAAACAATTTTCAAATTGGATAATTTTCGTGTCATTTTGTTCGTCTCATTTAGCTATAAACAATTATAGCTACAATGTTCATTTATGGCACATCCAATTTCTAAATATCAAGACCAAAAATCTTCTCCTTGCGTTGGCTAGTTAGCTTGCGGTGAAGGGCATTGTTTTCTCCCCCCAAATGGCTAAATTTGGATGATAAGCCAATTTGGTGTTCCAAAAATATAGATGGCGTATGAAATTGTTTCATTGCATGCCTTTTGGCTAGAACGGAAGCGAATGGCGATTCCTCATCCACCGCCCTCCTTTCTTGCTTTCGGCATCGCACACGTCATCGCTCAGCCTTTGCTAGCTAAAGGGCATACATCTACATGTCCATTTGTTCTATAAAAAGCCTTGGCTTGCCTTTATTTTCGTGCCCTTTTGGAGAGACAATGGAGTAGATGTTTTTCTTTTGTGTTGGAAACATGCGTTAGAATTTCCGAGGACCCACCCACAGTAGATAAATTTAGTAACAGGCTTTTGTTATTCCTTGTAATCTGATTTGATGACTGCACAGACTGACCGCATATGGACGTCTTCTTCTTTCTCGTTATGAGCTTATTCATCCTTTGAAAAAGGTTTATTATACGGTGGCATTTATTTTTGGTTAGGGTTATTTTGGCACTTTATGAAGATATGGGTTATATATTTTTCGTACGAGTGAATTTTGTTTTTGTGTTTTTTGGACAATTTTTTAAAGGACTAATGGGGAAAAAGTTGCCATTTGTTGTTGATATTCGGAAAGTTCATGACAAATGGAACATTTTTTGTTTTTACGGTATACTCTAAATCGTTGTAGTTTTCGAGATAATTGCGTTTGAAATTTTGAATTTGTTACAAGCTCTTCGTTGTAATACACAAACTTTTTTGAACATTAACTTTCAAACGCAATTTTCTCGAAAACTACAACGATTCAGAACATGCCTTAAAAACAAAAAATGCTCCATTTTTCATGAACTTTCCGAATATCAACAAACTATGAATTTTTACTACTTTCATGTTTTCGTTGTAATACACAGATTTAAACATAGCCAACTTCAAACGCAATTATCACGAAAACAACGATTCAGAGCATGTCGTAAAAACAAACAATGCGTCATTTTTCATGAACTTTTCGAATATCTTCTTGAAATGAACTACCTCATTTTCTGAAATCACACAACTATCACCTTTCATTCATTCACGTTGTTTTTCGAAAAGACAGAGAAATATTATAGTTACCCAGATTGATTTCGTCACGTTTTCTTCCTTAATTAGCTTCCGATTAGATAATGAAGTCGGCCATAAATGGTCATTTCCGATTCGTCTGTTTATTTTATGCTGTAAAAGGACCATTCTTGGAAATATCACTTTCATCAACTTCTTTGCCTGAGCTTTAAAAAAAGGACATGCAAATAAATCGAATTCGAAGTAATCATCGAGAAAAACAAGTCTTTCGTTATAGTCATTCATTTTTATTGCTAGCGTGTTTTTGTCATTATTGGCTAAATATAGCTCAAATTCTAGGCAATCAAGTAGTTAGTTTATGTTCTTTCGTCAACTTTATCGTGTAAAAGTATGATAACATAATTTTTAAGAATTATGGAGCTCGAATTAACCACGCTGAGAACGTGAAAATATAGAGAATTTGAAATTGGGCAAAAGTTTTCGGACCCAACCGAAACTCGAACTCCTGACCAGGCTCCTGGCTATCATCCAAATGCACTACCATTGGTAGCACAATGGTAGTGCACTTGGATGATAGCAAGGAGCCTGGTCAGGGGTTCGAGTTTCGGTCGGGTCCGAAAACTTTTGCCCAATTTCAAATTCTCGTGTAAAAGTCGCTTCGTGTCAACTTTATGAACGTCATACCCCTATTTTTAACCCAAAAATTACGAAAATGACCATGAAAAATTCGAAAAACTTCATCCTAAAAATTCGTATGAAAACGGGGCATATTTTTTGGGGTCGAAACAAGAATTTTTGAACGAACTCCCTAAAATTAGTTTTCCCGGAAAAGTGATGTTATACGTCAAGATCTCAGGAACAACTTTTTGTAGAACATCAAGTTTTGTGAAAAAATTGTTTGTTATGATTTGTGATATTTTTGTTATGAAGAAATATCCGTATGAAAATTAATCAAGGGAATCTTTTTTCGATCATCCTATAAAAACTAACCAAAAGTTTATAGTTCAATGCCTTTGTTTAGGGTTCAATTCACCTTTGTCTTTCAACTTATCTTTGGCAACAATTTCTTCGAATTTGATCTCATCTCCCGTGACGTAAGACTTGTTGAAGTGTTAAAATAATACCTCTTTTATGCTCGAAATATATTGTGTATTTATTCATTAAGCCATCATCTATCTTGTTTCTCTTATGATTGTTTTTATATAAAACAATCGTAATGAGCTATTAAAATTTCTAGGGGATTGCTGACGTTTTTCTATTCTATTTCAGTTGATGACAGTATTTTGACGTAAACCAAAACAAACATATTATATTTTCACAATTTTTGAGCATCTAGATGAATCCAACGCTAATTGCTTTGGATGAAGAAATTTTTAAACTTTTGTGCAGGGTTGTTGTTCCCAGATGTTGAAATTCGCATAATTAAGGCCGCGCGCTAAGGGCCACCACTAATTCGTTCGGAAATTTTTGACTTCACTAATAACATCACTAATTGCGTTCAGACACATCACTAATAGGCGTTCGGACGCGTTCTGAAACGTTCCGACGCGTTCGGAAATGTTCGAACGCGTTCGGAAACGTTCGGACGAACGTCCGAACGCATCCGAACGTATTAGTGGCGGCCCTAAGGGTGCGCGTTATCAGTTGTGCCGCGCTCGGCACGACGTTAGCAGTTATTCCTTTGCATTACGGCACAACGTTAGCAGTCGTGCCGCGAGTTGTGCCCACGCGGCACGACCGGCACAACTGCTAACGTCGCGCCGCCTCCGAGTTGTGCCGGCACAACTCACGGTACAACTGCTAGCGTTATGCCGTAGTGCAACGACTAGCGCCGAAAATCAAAATTTCAATTTTGTTCTCACAATTCGAAATTTTTGTAAGCATGTTTGTCGTACTGTTCAAATAGTGAGTATTTGAAACAGTACGACAAACATGTCGTACTGTTTCATTAAGTAGGATAGTCCAAGTAAGTACCCTTAAACTCGATTAATTATTCGAATTTCAAAATCTGGGAACCCTGCTCTTGTGTTATATTTGTTTACATGACCGGATATTGTTCATTTAAGATTGCATTTGTTTTGGAGCAAATTTCCGCGTTCGAAATAGCATCATTTTTATTTGAAGTGATTAAAGATTCTTATTTACAGATAAGAGCCTTAAAATAGAAGAAGAGTGATTCTAATACGAAATGCCGCACAAGCGGTCTTCTATGTTTTTTGCATGGATTTTACTATTCGTAATGCTGCAATCAGTATTCTCACTTCCGCTGTTGAATTTAGATTCCAAGGTAGGTGGCAGAGGCACGAATGGCATATGCCATTTCTAAATGCGTATGAACTCCCCCATAAATTTGCATTATGAAATTAACTAGCGATATATTAGTTTCTTTTCGCGGCAAACAAATATGTCACAACATAAGCACTTGGCCTTTTTTCCACTTCCGGCCATTCAAGCAAAATGTTTTGCATTCCTCCGCGCCTTTATTCGCTGCTAGTAAAATGAAAAAAATTAAACTTGCAAATAAAAAAATTTAAAAAATGAAATTTGAAACTAATATGTGAAATTTTTCGAAAAAAATGTTTTCATTTGGAATTGACCTGTCTAGGGCAAATTTTATGCGGGGAATCCGAATTTCACATTTCCGGAACCTGAAAATCTTTCCCCGAATCAAGAAATGGCTACAGAAACATGGCCGCTTGTTTCACCATCAGGAATCGGAATCAAATATGACTTTTAGGCCTAAGCCTAAACCAAAGCCTAAAAAAGATGAAAAATTGATTTTTTTTGTTTTAAGCCTGGGGGATAGTGCATAAGTACCGAAATTCTTGTCACAAATGTGGCTCTAAATTAAAAAAATCCTTTTCTTGATTCGGGGAAAGATTTTCAGGTCTCGGAAATGTGAAACTAGGATTCTTCGCATAACATTTCCCCTAGAGGAGTCAATTCCAGATGATGAAAAAAAATTTTTCGAAAAATTTCACGTTCAATGGGATACTTAATAATTCCTGAAATTTTTAGATGGATCAAGATTACATGACCGATATGGACAAACGAGATATTGAAGAGGAATTCTACGTACAGCCCCCGCCGAGCATCGCTTATTTGCTTCAGCTTCCACGAACGGATCGAAAGAATTTCGAGACTGAAGCCTTTCTCGATGCCTTACCGGATGAGCTGATTCGAGTCTAGCTGGTTCGAGCTCAACACAGGAGTCAATAGTTAATTTTATAGTGGTTGTTTTTCTTTTGTTTTCTGTATTTTTTCGAAGCTGTGATAATCATATATTTTTGTATTTTTTTTAAATAAGTTTTTTTGCTCTGTATATAAACTTTGTTTTTCGAAGCTTCACAAAAATTGTCTTGATTTTCAATATAAAAAATGTTATTGAAACTATTTCCACAGGTTATTAGGGTCCGCGCTATCCAACGCTAACTGTCGGAAATCAGAGTTCTCGTGTCAATATTCAGACACATTCAACTCGTTTTGAGACGACGCCTCGAAACGAGTTCCTGGTTTCGGGACGGCTAGCGTCTCGGAATAGTTGAATTTCGAGACTGCTAGCGTTCATCCATAGCATTGATTTCCGACAGTTATAGCGTTGGATAGCGCAGACCCTGGGAAAATTCGAAAAATAAGCAGTGCCGTAGGGCAGGATTTCTCTTTGAAGGGGGGCATAGTAAAGATTTTTGCCGACCAAAATTTTATGAAAAAACAAAATTCAGGGTTTTAGTATAAATGTTCAGACACATTCAACCCGTTTCGAGACGATTTCAAGATGGCGCCTCGAAATAATCAGGGAACCATTTGGAAAATTTTTTCATCTTTCGAGGGACATGTCCTCTTGCCCTACGGCACTGAAAATTAGGCTTTTCTTTGGGAAGTTGAAAATTATTCTGGTACCGCGTATATATAAAGCTTGTTAAATTTATACTTATGATGATAAAAGAGATACTGGGGAAACATCATATCGTTAATAACAACAATTCAATTGACTAATAAGAAACACTATTAAAAAAATAAAGACAACTAACAAATTTAGTTTTCAAGGCCATGGAACAACTTTTCTTTCTGAGAAAAAGTTTCCATTAGGTAAACCCAATTCGGTTGCCAAATAAATCGGGGTTTCAGCTCCTTGATCTGTTGTTAGAGGACCACTATGATTGTTAATATCTGTCGCCACGTAGCCTGGGCAACACTAAAAACAAGTGTTTACCTAACAAGGGACATGCACGAAGTGACGATTGAATTGTTTCAAAAAGTCCTATACACGGTGGCGCACAAAAAACCGGACACTTTAAAAATGCCTGATTGAAAGGATCGGTTGCAGGCCAATGACCGGACGATTCAGGGTTCGATTTCCCGAGCCGTCCAAAAGTTTTTGTCTTTAAAATTTTTTTTGTTGCCTTTTCAGAAAAATTTAAAGGGGAAGTAACCTTTGCAGCAGCATCTCGAAGAGTGCATTTCCAACTAACAAGTTATCGGGTATGCTCTTCCAGAATATATAGGACTTTTTGAACAAATTCATGCGCCACTTCGTGCATATCCCTTGTAAGTATTTTATACGATGATCACTTACTCCATTCACCGTAATATTTTTTTCCTTAACGGCTTTTGATAATGCAATGGTAAATGCAATATCAGCTGCCTTAGATACAGAATAGGCAGCCCATGGGCCCTCAAGAAAGTCTTCTTGTTTGCGCTTAGGTTGTCCTGTTCGGGCTTCTTCTTTAGTTAGTCTAAAATGGTCATCTAAGACATACAGTAATAACAATAGGGTGGAAAAAAATTTTTTTGGACCACGTTGAACTCAAGACACCATTCTTGCGTCTATATTTTCCTAGACTCGAAATCACATTGCCCCAGACACGTCGGGATATACATCCAGATTTACGGAAATCACTTATATGATACGCCCCTGTTACACAGTGTCAGAACTGTTCATGACTTTTGAGGAGTACCTCGATATCCGTCTTATGTCCCAACATCTTAGGGGCTGTCCTTAAATTACGTTTGCCAAGAGGGGGAGGAGGGGGTCTCTGAAAATATAACGCTCCATTAAAATGTTAAGATTTTTCTAAGGAAAAAAACTAACAGAGGGAGGGGGGAGGTCCAAAATTCAACTTTTTGCAAACGTAATTTAAGGACAGCCCCTTGTACATTTATCCATGTATGACCTAAAAAAAGATCGACTAATGTTATATACCTTATATAATCTTCAACAAACTTGTCAACATCATTTACGGAAATTTGGGGAGACTTGAACTTTTGCTTATATTTTTCGCCATATGCACCACTCTTGGCCATATATCCGGAACCATCCATCACTCCCATGAGACTACACAAGTTTACAATTCTATAAAGATTGGTTTTTTGGAAACTCTTCAAAATCCCAAATTCATTTAAAATTTGCATTCTTTTTCTACCTATGATCGAATTTATGGCGTACACTCAGGCTTCTGAATCCGAATTCAGATTCCGGAATTCGGATTCAGAATCCAGATTCTGAATCCGGATTCTGAATTCAGAATCGGGATTTCGTGTTTGGGTTTTTGAGTAGTAATCTCGTTTTTTTAGATTTTTGATCATATGCTACTACCTTCCACCTGGTCGAATTAAAGGCAATAAAGCGTTGGTGATACGCTTCGTCCCATAATAATTAACACCCAACACTTCTTCGGCTTCCTTATCTATCGGATCGAGTGGTATATACTAAAAATAGAACATTAAATTTTGAAAAATTGCGAAGAATTGACCAAATCTTTGTAGTTTCCCGAAATCCCGGCATTATTGACCAACACATCTAGTCCACCATGAGTAGACTTCAAATATTCAGCTAATCGTGTGCAACTTTCATCATTAGTAACGTCAAGTTGATGGAATTTCACCTCAGCGACTTGCTTTCCCATAGATTCGGATTCGATCTTAGCCAAAGATGCTTCTCCAAGTGAAGGATTCCTCGCTAAAATGACAATTTTCAACAGTTTTCAAGAGAGTTTTAGGCCAACCAGTGAGATAAATAACAGCATTCGGGACTTTTTCGGACAATCCTTTCACAATGGCATAGCCGATACCTTTGTTAGAGCCAGTCACCTATAAGAAATTGAAGATTTGTAAGAAAAAAGGGGCCTACAACAAAAATTTTGGTCATTTTAGTAGTAGAAATAAAGGGAGAATAAATATCAATTATAAATGAGCAACGTATTTATATAGAAGAAAGAAAGAGCGGTATAGCATCAATTGTCATAATGGAATTGTCATCGTTGAGCACGAAAAAGACAGAGGTTACTACTATCGAATCTAAGGGAAAGCGCCTCTTATTTTGTCTTTTTTGCATCTTTTTCGTGTTCCAGTATGTGTGAAAATAAAAAAGACACATAAACACAAGTTAAAAAAATGCGATAATTATTTTTAAGCAATACGAAATATTGGCTATAAGAATAGAGATAACACACACTATGTCAACCTATTACACTGATTAAAAATCATCACACAAACTATACGAGCACAACTGTGTCGTAGTCTATGGTGCTGTTAGAACGCTGCCGTACGCTGCTCTCGTTGTACCAGTGGAAAGTGTCGTCCAGACGTAGGCTAACAGAGATCTCGGACACTCCGGCAAAATCTTTTTGATTTCACCCGGGATCGAATCGAGGACCTTTAACACTGTTGCCAGCATATCTAGCCACTTGGCCATCGATAAACGATGATGCTCACTCCACTTTTGCCATTATCTATTAGACTAGTACAACAGTGCCATGGTGGGGGGAAAGTATGGCCAAAAGTGGCGACAAATGTAAAACATGGGAGTAGAGTGTGTAAATTTTTATGTTCTTTGTTATATTTTATCGTTTTTATAAAAGAATTTTTAAGAAAATTGACTACAAACTTCAACTTTGATCCAAAAAAGGTATTTTACAGCGAATAAACATTATGATGACGAAGTAAACAACGCTCAGGATGAATTCATCCTCCCCTAGTATTAGTTCATCTTTCTTTTGCATAGGCTGAAAAATTGTTTTCAATAGAGAATTGTCGGTTGTTATTTTTTATTAGATTTTTTAATAATTTACAATGTACAGAGATAAATATAAAAAATGAAAACTCTCAATATTTTCAAATACAGAAGTGAGGAAAATAAGATACAATAATACTCCAAATAATTTTTAAAAAAACACACAACAACGATAATATACAATGTATCCATCTATCCGTAACATTTAAAAATATTCATAAAAACGGATCTGAAAAAGGAAGTAATGAGAATTTTGAGAAAAAGAATAAAGACAAATTACGCCGTGTTACGAAAAACGAAAATTTAGTTATTTTAAACTTATCATAAACATAGAGTTCTAAATCCGACGCAAACTACAGGGTTTGTTTAAATGAATTTTTGTTTAAAAATCCAATGTTGCTCAAAAATCAAAATTTTTGCTCAAAATCGAATTTTTTTCTCCAAAATCAAATTTTTGCTCAAAAATTGAATTTTCTCTTTTTTCTTCTTCTTAAAAATCGAAAAAATACTGTTTTCGAGGAAAATTCGAAAAATTTTTTTGATGTTTTTTGGCCTTTTTTACAGCTTTTTTAATGTAAAAAGGCCAAAAAACATCCCAATTTTTTTTTCGATTTTTCTTCGAAAACAGTATTTGTTTTCATCGCTTCGAGCATTTTTACGTTTGTCGAAAAAATAATTTTTGTGATAACTCGCCTCAATCGGCCGCCTCCTTTAAGAATTTCTTGAAAAACGAATATTACGATGCATAAAAAGATATAAGCAAAACAACCGGAAATAAACAGAGAATTTTTTTGAATTTTACAATTTTTTGTTATGCCAAAAACTAGAATATACAAAATAAACTTGAACAAAATATAACTTTCTATAGTTGAGCAAGCTACATTTATACAAGAAATAGACTGCTGAAATGCTTGAGAAAACAACCTTAAGCCACTGTACCATTTTGAGTTGCCTAAAGAAAGTATTTTATAGGGTGTCCTCCAAAAAAGTGGAAGTTTCGTGATTTTTTCATGAATTTTTGACACGAAAATTTTTTCTAAAAACGATCCCCATAGGGGTAATTTGATGCGGGGAATCGATTGCGCGCATTCACGACTTGTGAAAACGCTTAGATTTTTGGCAAATCGAAGTCAAAAATTCAATTTTTTCTTCCTTACGTTTGATTTTTTAGAGTTAAACAAAAATTTTCGGGTCCAAAATTCATGAAAAATTCCACTTTTTTGGGGCGCACTGTACATCAATTAAAAAATCAGTCTCACCATTAATGAGGGAGAAAGCTTTCGTACATCATTCTTTTTCTTCGCTGCAGGACCATCACTGCCAGCACCGGCTGTGCTTTCAGCTGCAGCTCTCGCTGCTTGAAGAACGGCGGATGGGATTACGGTTGGAGGTGAAGCCCAGCTTTTGCGTTTTCGTGTCTCGAATCCATTTAGAGCTGATGTGGGAATTTCGCATTTCACTCTAGAAAAGGGAAAATTCAATTCAAAAAAGTGAAAAATATACATTTGCTGAAATGGAACTGTCGGCACGCTGACATTAGCTTGTTCCAGCGTTTCAAGCGAAAGTTGAGATGGGGAAATTTCACGTTTAACGCTAAAAATAATATGTAAAATTAATTAAAAAAGTAAGAGACTTTCATGAGTCTGAAAAGTTCGATCTAACCCAAAATAACTTTTTTAAAACATGTATGGCAGTTGTAATAAAATTTTTTGTTTTGGCAGGTCACAAAACTTAAAAAAATAAGAAAATCAACAAAAACCATGAAATGAGTCAACGCCTTGTTTTACTATAAAATGTTTTCAAATCTTTAAAAATCGTTTCGATAAACAAAGTAAGTGTGTAATTTTGTATTTTTAGCTTTTATATACACACTTTCTTTCCTGAATCAGGATCCGGGAAGAAGCATTTTCAAGCTTCGGGAATGCGCGCAATCGATTTCCCGCATAAAAATTAAAAATTTTTTCAAGATTTTCAGCTGATTGCCAAATAACCATATATAACTAATATTTATGCGAATTTTATTCGCAAACATGAGAATCACTTGAGACAAGCAATAGTTTTTTTCCAATTGTTTTTGTTCATGAAAGTCTCTTCTCTATTAAAAAGTGCGAAAAAATACGTTTGTTTATTAGTTGGAATTGAAGACAGACCGACATTGGCTTGCTCAGGATGTTCAAGAGGCAGCTGAGTGGCTGGCGGGCGATCCGCCGTTGCAGTAGCTTCAAGATTTGGCATGGTCTTGGAATGTCCTAATGTAATCGACGAACTTGCCACACTTCCATCTTGAGACCTTGAATTTTCGTCCGCAAATTCAGCAATTAAGCTAGTTGTTGAGTCCGCGGCTGCTTGAACACTTGTTAAATCACCCATTGATTGGGATTCGGGTATCGGGGTTGTTGGTTGAGAGGAACTGGTCAGTAGTACGGTAGAGTTAGACTCAAGTCCAGATGAAGATGAGATAGCGCTATCCGAAACGGATGTTGATTCAATGTCTTTGGTCTCAGTGCCAGAAGTTGATGCTGCAGCGGTGACTTTTGGCGATTGCAAATTTCCACTTTTTCGAGCATTAAGAGCATAGGGGCGGCCTTTAAGTAACTCTTCTTTAGTCAGCCTAAAAATCATGGCTCAAAATTCTATTTTAAAAGTATTGGGCAAAAGGAATTAGAGCTGAACATTTACGAGAACGATTGAAGGAAAAATTTAAAAATTCATCAAAATCTTCACAAATTCGTCAAAAATCGTTCTCGAGGTGTCATTTCAACGTGAAATTTCACGGGAAACAACTTTGTAGAACATAACTTTCCCGGGAAAATTCATCTATGGAGTCAAAAATCGATTTTTTTTCGATAAAAACCAACGATTCATTGTCAACAATAAAAGCTAACCATTTAGTCAAATCATTTCGCCTAGCATAAACAGGACGAACACATTTTGTCGGCTTATAGGTCCCATTTTGGACCGTGGCGTTCGTTATCATGTCCACGAATTGCTGGATCTCGGTAGTCAAATCAATATTTTTCTTCATCTGCTTGTTCAAGTCCAGCCCCACAGTCCATAGAGAGCAGATAGGATTTCTAAATTTTGAAAAATTCAACAAAAACGAAACAGTTTCAGCCTTACTCATATGTGACTTCAATGTCGGTCGGGGCTTGGGGCTTGTACTGTTTCGGGTTGATATGACAGATGTTAACACAAGGATTGCGTTCGAAGGAAGCAACCAAATGACGGATTTTGGATTCCACCAAGCTGCTGAATTGCAAATGGTCTTCCTCGTTTTCGGTCGTGCAGATTAGTGCGATGAAGTGTCGATAGCGGGAGAAAAAGTTTACTTCTTCAAACAGTTTTGAAAACGGTGCCTTGCCTTCAACTATTTCAAGCATTGTTTGTAGACCTTAAAAAGAGTTTTGATATGTTTCAGTACATGAAAGAATAAAAAACAAGTATTCAATTGTAGTAAAATTGAGAACTTACATCGCGCAAAAAAACAACAGCAAAGGACATGGCACGGGTAAATTAAAAATAAATGTAGCCAATCGACTCAGCTTCAAAACAAGTAACATTACATGAGGATTTGGGGTTTTCTCATGACAGAGTGGGTAAAGTGACTGATTTGAACTTTTAAAGGCGCGGGTTCGAACCCCAGCTCGAATTTAAGGTTCTCCAAATTTCATGAAAATTTTTGCATCTCTCTAAAACACTTTGCAATCATTAAAGTTGTTAGACACTTGCTGGAGCTCTATAGTATTTATTTTAATTTTATGCAAGACCTAGAATGGCACTAGGACAATTTCACATTCACGGGTTTTTTCACCGATTTTTGGTCACCATGGATATTTTCACCGCTTTTTTCACAATTGATAAATCAAAGCGTAGTCATAACCGGTGAAAAGTGTTCGTAAAAAATTTGGTGTGTCTTAGTGCCCCTAGCATTACTGTATAGCTCCAGAAGTGTGTACCAACAAAAAAATGATTGCAAAGTGTTTTAGATGCCAAAATAGTTTCATGAAATTTGGACGCCTTTAAATTCGAAGCGGTATTCGAATTCTAAATGAGTTTTTAAAACCAAAGACAAAAAGCCACATACACACACGGAACTCAAAGATTAAAGAACAGTATCCAACTGCGCTATGTGACCTTATTTTACATGCTCTTTTTTGTCCAAAAAATAGAGATATGACAAATTTTCATGAAATTTGGAGAACCTTAATTCGGGCTGGGATTCGAACCCATGCCCTATGAGTGAAGGTCGCGCACGTTAGCCACACTCAGCCATGGAGAAAACCCAGTGATATTGTACTCGTTTTGAAGCTCTTGGCGACATTTATTTTGACCCATAATGCCCTTTTTGGTTTTTTGCGCGCCGTAATCTCCTGCGCACATATGGGATGCGTTGGCCTGTATAATTTTTAAAAATAGAATTGAATAAATTGGCTCAGATCGCTTTTTTCATTCATAAGAATTCAGCTCAAAGCGTAGTTATAAAACGATCATCATAGCCGACAGAAAAAAATTTTCGAGTAGAGAACATAGATGTATAGCCCGTTTCAGCCCCAACTATAAAAAAGCTGGACCCAGAATTCCGAAGTTAGCATCCTGTCCGATCTGGCAAGTTAAGCGACGCTGATATCGTAGGTTCAACCCCATCCGTTTTTCCTTGTGCCCAACTCGTTAAAATTTTTGTATATGGGTATTTTTATGTGAGAAACACGTTGGTAAAGTTATTTTTTCAAACAACCTTATAAAAACATAATTTTTTAAACTTTTTCGAAAAAACACCTAATTTCGTAAAAAAATTTGTCAAAAATAGTGAATCCATAAGTTTTTTGTGTGGAAAAATAACGTTTACCAACGTTTTCCTTACATAAAAAACACATGTGCAAAATTTTTTATCGAATTCGGACACAAGGAAGCGAATGGAGATCAAACTTACGATAGTTCATTCGGTCCAACGTTGCTTTACTTGCCAAATCGTACGGCATAGGTGCACAACGGGAGGGGGACTGTCCCCTCCCCCTATGGCGCCGTATTGGGGGCAAAAATGAGAAAAACATGTCGTATTTTGACCTAGACGACATGTTTTTTTTACCAAAAATACGAAATTTTTACGTTTGGCGACCAAAAAGGTCAAAAACATGTCGTTTTCAAAAAAATTTCAAAAACAAGTCGTACTTGAGGGAAATTGTCCTCCCCCTACTTGTGCACCTATGTCGTAAGGGATGCCGACTTCAAATTTTGGGTTCAGCATTTTTATAGTTGGAGCTGAAAAGGACTATAATGCCAAATCTAACCTTCTTGAAATGCGGTTGTAATTACATGCCGAGTCGATTTCGTCACATTAAATGTCGAATTCTGTTCAGGAAAAGCGGGTGTTATAATAGGCATCAAGTGGAATCTGTCAGAAACACGAGTTCTAGGGTCCCAAACCAAATCGTACAAATTATCAATGTTCGGCCGTTGTACTGAATCGGTGTCCTTCAAAAAGACAGGATGAGGCCATTCCCTAAAATACCATCTTTATCCAGGGCTCGGAATGACAAAAAATTTAAAACAAAGGATAAAAAAAATCAAAATTTTCGATCCAAAAATCAAATACATGGTGTTTTTCGATTTGATGAACTTAAAAATTTTTTTTAAACTCTTTTTAACAAGAAAAGCGTTTTTTGTTTGTTGAAAATTGCTGTTATAAGAAGAAAATGCTCAGAAAATGAAGTTTTTGGAAAATTTTTTAAAAAGTGATAAATTTTGGTCATTTTTAGTTAAAATCTTCATAATTGGACCATAAATCATNGTTTTTTGTTTGTTGAAAATTGCTGTTATAAGAAGAAAATGCTCAGAAAATGAAGTTTTTGGAAAATTTTTTAAAAAGTGATAAATTTTGGTCATTTTTAGTTAAAATCTTCATAATTGGACCATAAATCATGGATAAGGGGGTCGTAAAGCCTCCTCTAAATTTTCGCTTTTCGGCACCTCGAGAGGGGGGGGGAGAATCTGTCGATCAAAAATTGTTTAAAAGAATTTTGGGAAAAAATCGCATTTGGACAAAAAATGGCATTTTTGGTTTAAAAAATCGAATTTTTGGGCAACAATATCCGTTTTTTGACAATTTTTCCCACCAACCCACCCCTCGCTCCCCCCCCCCAGTTTTTAGGCCTTCGCGGCGCCTGGACGACCCCTTATCCATGTATGCCGCAAATGCAGTCAGCATAAAAAAAATCAGAACATTTCTGAAAAATCAGACTCATTCCGAGTCTTGTCTTTATTCGATTTTGTCCAACTTACCAAGTAGAGAAAACGAGGAAGAACTTTTCTAAAAGTATCGCTGGTGCAGCACAAGGGTAAAGTTGACACGTTCTCGCAACCAAAATCGCCCACGAAATTCCTCCAAGAAAGCCCAAAACGTTCGAATAGATGCCATGATCTGGATAAAATTGTACATGTTGAAAANGTATCGCTGGTGCAGCACAAGGGTAAAGTTGACACGTTCTCGCAACCAAAATCGCCCACGAAATTCCTCCAAGAAAGCCCAAAACGTTCGAATAGATGCCATGATCTGGATAAAATTGTACATGTTGAAAAATTTTTTTTTTTAAATCTCACTTTTAGCCCATAATTTGACGGCGCGTAAAGTCAAGACAAAGTTTTTCTGACTTGGAATCAAACGCAATATTTCGTCGGCTACGCGACAACCGTTTAACGAACGAATGCTCTTTTCATCCAAGTTCCTCAACAAGTTGTCATTGCTGAGCTGGAGATCATCAGGGACTTCTTTTAAAGCAAGTCTGGCGAATAGCATATCCAAATCTATCCCATTGTATCGGAGCTTTATAATTGGTACAAATGCATCTTCGACGGCGTGCAAGTCGCTTACATTGGGATCCTAAATTTTTGTTTTGTTTAAGTGTGCAAAATTTTGAATAGAATGAGCAAAAAAACCATACTTTTGCGTTTTTTGGAAAATTTTCTTTCAAAACTCGAATGAAAATATCCCATACAGATTTTTGAACAAAAATTGAACAATTTTCACGTAAAACGCAGGTTTTCGATTATGAAAATATTACTCGGTTTTTATTATTCCCCCCCCCTACTTACTTCCTTGAGCATATCATAGAAAGAGGAAAAGAAATCACTGCGATCAACATGCCTAGGTGCAACACAAAGTGAATCAATATCACCACCTCTAGTGTGTACTCCCAATCGATAAGAACCACAAGTGAACAGCTTGCCACCAACCGTATCCAAACTTTCAACCGGAATCTAAACTTTTCATTCATATTAGATCGTTAGGAAGGTTTTAAGCTTTTTGCATTTTTTCACCAATTTTTCCTTGGGGGACCAAGAGGGTAAAAAATTCGAATTTTCAAAAAATCCTCCAAATCGGCTGATTTTTTGTACTCGGGGGATTTTTCAACATTGAGAACTCAAATCTGAAGAAATTTTTTGATTTTGACCACGAAAAGTTACTCTACGAAGGAGTATACTCAATAGGTGGGCAAGGAGGAGTGCGGCCCTTTTTGAGGTGGTAATCCTGGAAAACCACTTCAAAAATATCGAAATTTTTCGAATTTTGTAGAAAAATGTCGCAAATTTTTACGACTGTCGTAAAAATCTACGATTCGATTTGAACGGAGTTTGAAGGCATCCTTATTTAAGAATCCAGGTCAAATTTGAGGCGGTCCCTCCCCTTTTTCCATTTTGAGTGAGTCGGTCAGGGGATGTCACTCCCCTTTGCCCATCTATGGCATACTCCCTTAAAAGTTGGGGTATACCATGGTTTCAAAAATTAAATTGAAATTTCGCTATTATGGCCACCCGGGTTCGAGATTTCGAGACATACTCTCTCTCTTAAAACTTTCCTAACGACCCAATATTTTAAAATTTTCACATACTTTCTTTTGCTCTGAGATCTTTCTAACCCAAGATTTCACCAACGAGTTGACCTTTCTCAACACATTTAATCGTATCTGCAATTCTTCTTCATTTTCAAAAATATTGAATGCCCGAAGGCATTCATCCAACTAAAAAAAGAAGATAATAAAACCAATTTATTATATTAAAGGGAGCGTGTGAATCCTGGGTCAAAAAAATTTCTTGATTTTTTCAAACGAAACTCATCCCTTTTTCATGCGAGAAATAGTTCTTTCATAGCGCTTCTGATCTGTTTCTTTGAATTTCGTGTTTCTCGCATGAAAAAACCTAAAGGGTGAGTTTCGTTAAAAAAAATCAAGAAAATTTTTTGACCCGATACGAACAGGATTCACATGCCCCCTTTAAAATCAACAAAAAAGATAATAAAATCAATTTTCAACTTTACCTCTCTGGTTAATTTAATATCTTTTTCCGTCGGAGGCTTTACACAAATGGGTTGAGAAACACCAAACTGAGCCACCCCTTCATAAGTCGGTTGTTGTTGCGGCGCCAATAAGTTTGTATTCATTTTTATTTACTTTCCACAAGCATACTTATCTAAACAAAACAATCAAATTGCTCTAAAACAAAAAAAAACAATTAACAATCCAATAATTTTTTTGGCTTAAATAATAAACGAAGGTGACCAAGTGTTCTTATAAGATTTCTTCTTATTTTTTAAATTTTTTGAGTACAGTTTATTAGAAAATCTTATGTTTTATTTGAAAAAATGCGAAAAATCTGATTTTTTCATTGTTTTTTAAACGAAATTCTTACTTTTTGCTTATTTTTTAAAAAATTTTTTTAATTTTAATTCTTCGAACTTGGTCACCTTGGTAAAAAATGTTTTAAGCAACTTTTTCTTGCAACAATTTTCGCGTAGCGTTTCGATTTATAAAATCGACTGGAACATTCGTCGTTCAACTGTCGACGTCGCGCCAGTCGAGACATGAAAACTCCACGGTAACATGAAACTTTCAGACAAATCGCTTTGATGTTTATTTTATTTCAAATGGGTTTAAAATGAAAATATGCAAGTGATAACAATTTTTTATCTATTAGGTTGTTCCATAAATTCTTAGCGCTACTTTTTAGAATACAGGGAGAGGCAAGAGTCCTTACCCAAGGGGCAAAAGTCTTGACATTTCAAAAATGTGTTTTCTCGACAATTCTGGACAATAAAACAATTTTTCAACGTTTTTGACAATGTCAGGACTTTTGCTGCCTCACATGTGTTTCAAAACTATAAAAAAGGGAAAAAAATCTGTGCCACCAACAAAACCTCTTTAAAAATGCTCAAATATGCTAGTAAACGCCATAGGAACAAAAGAAAAATATTAAAATCACTTTTTCGAGAATAGCCAAAAATCGCGATTTTGTGTGCCACCCCTTTTCAGCTTCAAAAGCTATCTACACACCTGTTTTGAGTCAAGGTTGCATGTTGCGCGAAATGGCACCCAAACGTTTTTCGATTGCAAATGGGTTGTATTATTAGGAGAAACAAAAATTTTAAAGTTTTGCTTCGCAGAATTGGAA